>NDGN011464551.1:0-13651 GCA_002564285.1 Tympanoctomys barrerae
CACCCCAGACAGGAAGCTTTTGGGTACTGATACAATCTGAAACAAGCTTCAGTTTTCCTTGACTATCTGGACAGTGCCAACCTACCTCCACAGGAGCCTGCACTCTGCTTATATCAGTTTGCCTACTCACCATTGCTCACTTCTGAAACCCTACCTTTTCTTTTCAGACCTTACTAGTATTTCTCATGTTCCTCAGGGCCAAGCAGCCAGCCTGAGTTATACTTTAGGAAATATGGGGTTGTTCTGTGAGATAAACAGTTGCAGAGTGGATGTCGAAGGTCACAACAGTAGTATTTTTCTACTTACTGCCCAGGTTTACTATGAAGTAGAAGTCTATATACAAAATATATAGATAGAGACATACATAGATAGATACAGATATTTATATTAATTTGCTACAGGGTTTTGCTATGCAGCTCAGACTAGTAGTGATTCTCTTGTCTCAGCCTTCCCAGCTGGGATTACAGATGTGCAACACCATGCCCAGTTTCAGGGCCAGCACATTATGCAGTACTGGGTATCAAACTCGGGTCCTTATGCTGGCCAGGCAGGTACTTAGACCACCAAGCTATCTCCCCAGCCCCAAAGTATATTTTAAGCTATAAATTATAAAAGGATGATAACAGAAATTCCTCTTTTGTTTCCAGTTCTCTCTTCTTTTGTAATTATCTTTTTTCTCCCAATGTGGCCACATCATATTTCTCTTTTCTCACATTTTTACTCCTTTATCCTTCTGATGCTCTGCCTCCCTCTCTCATGGCACATATCATAGTCTCCATACATACAGTCTCTGGCAGGTCCCTATTTCTCCCGGAGAGGGCAGCGCCTTTCAGAGAGCAGCTGTCACAGCACTTCCTGTCATCTCCCTGGTGCACATGATGGGATGGGAGTAGAAGTCAAGGCTTAGGGTGCGGTAGGTGTAAACATAAAATGAGTCAAGTACAAATATAAAAAACACAACTAATTTATATGTTGATGCAGAAAGATCTTCAAAAATACACAATTAGGTAAGAAGGTACAGAACATGTAAATAGATAGCTAATTTATATAAAAGGATGCATAAGCTTCATGCATCCACTAGGGCAAAAGATATAGTAAATAAATTGATCCCTTTAAGGAGTCCTGAGTATTTTAACCTAGATCATTTTTATTAATAGAAATTATATACTAAAGAAATAAATTGTGTATAATTACTACAAATTTGTTACCGCATTTTTTTCTGCAGTACTAAGGTTTAAACCCAGGCCTTGGATAGGTTGGGCAAGCATTCTACCACTGAACTCCTCCACCACAACCCCCGAACATATTTAATGATGAAATGGAAATTGTGATGGCTTTGCTTGGGGAGGGGAGGTGCTATGGGACCTGCACTTTGGGAGGGGGTGGTTTGCCCCACACAAGACTAGGGTGGGTGGTGTTGGCCTAGTCCCAGCTGCCCAGCCCCAGCTCCTGGCTGGCTAGAGGTAGCCACTCTTGTCCTGGATTTGCCCGTCCATAGGGTGCACCCTCAGGAGGAGGCACCACATTTGTATCTGCAGGGAGATTGTTCCCCGAGTTGAGGAGCTTTGCCCTGTAACACAGGCAGAGTGGGGAGCCCTCCTGCTCTATCTGCTGTCCTCTTTCCTGGGAGGCTTGTGTCACATTGTCAGCATGTATTCTTGTTTCTGCAGCACAGAACCGCCGTTGTCTATCTAGAGATCCATGCTCTGTTCAGGGGTTGCCTGGCAGGCTCCACTCTGAGGTGGATCACATGCCTGTTCCTGACACAGGTCCCACAGCATCTGTTCCTTTCAGTGCCCTCTCAGGGGCACTCTGGGATCCACTTCAGTGCAGCTGGGACCTTTGTGTGCACTACGGTTTTGATTTCCATGTCAGTTTATAAACTGTTTGAGGTCTCCTTGTGTCTTGTAGGTGGGTGATGGGTGCGTTGGCGAAGCTGGATTTGCAGCAGGCTTGCGCAGTGCCCTGAGGGCCTCCCAGGACTCTGGTCTTGGACCACCACTGTAACAGCGGTCACATGCCAGGGGTTTCCTTAGTGCTGCCGCACTGCAAATGCATTGCTTTTTCTGATGGGAGAGAGAAAGAGCCTTTCTCAGGTTTTGTTGCATTTTATTTTTTTCTTAACCTCCCAAAACCTGGAAATTGAAAGGGCCACAGCAGCCTTGCCCCATTCCACCCTACCCTGGGGGGAAAAATCCTCTTACTGTGCAACATTAGGATATTACAGAATATCTGTTAAGATATGTATAGTTATATTTTCATAATCTAGTGATACAGAAAAAGGAACAAGTTTCTAAGTTAAACAGGTCATGAAACATTTTATGGATACAGTTTAAATTTGCTTAGATAAATGAATCAAAGATACAAGAGTGTTTACAGTTCCTATCACTGGACAATGAGATGAAGGTGAATTCTATTGTCTTCTGTACTCTTTTCTCTTGAGAATGTTGAAATATGTAGAAAATTTTCTGTGATAGTAGAAAATGTTTTGGATTAATAAAAAAAAAATACCACAATTTCTGGGTTCATTTGAGCTGAGTTCATTCTATGTGTCTGTTTGCTTATTTGCCTATTTATTTTGAGATAGGGTCTATTGCTGTGTAGTTTAGGCTGGTCTAACTCACGATATAGTCTAGGCTAGCCTTGAATTTATGGTGATCCAAGCTCACCCTCCAGAGTTCTGAGATTACAGCTGTGCACCATGATGCCTAGGTTGAGCTCAGCTTTTTTAGAAGCAGGTGGTTTTTATCTTTTCCATTTTAGCAATATAGCTTGAGTCTATATTCTAAAATATATTTTCTTAAATAAAGCTTTCTTTTCCTCTAGCACTGGTGGTCCATCCATTATCTACCTTTACTCTCCTCAGGTGACTGAACAAGTTGGCTCTGTGGTCTCTTGTTTGGCGAATGCCTTTGTGGCAGTAAACAGCTGCAGGCTCCCTTGTTTGGTAGATCTGGTGTGCTTTTCCCAGGTAGAGCACAGGTAACTTCACTGGCACGATTCATATGTACAAAGGGAACTTCTTCAAATGGGACTTCTCTTAAATGTGGGGCCACTTCTGAGTGTTTTGGTGAAATGAAGGAAGACACATTTAACCTAGAAATTCCACAGTAAATTTACACAAGGGAAACATACCTAGATGTACCACAAATTTTTTTCCTGGATAGTTCATACTTACTCAAGTTAACACAGAAGTTAAATTCAGCCAGATAAATACTTGTCATCCATATTGGTGCTAGTAAAGACCATTTCAAAGACACAGAAGATACTTGTTGCTTGAAGAAGGGAGCATGTCTTCCTAAAAAAGGACAAAATAGGAGAGTAATCAAAATACTGGAGTCTAACAATAACTTTTCTAGAATCTGCTCACAAATTTTTCCTCAAATATGTTTTCATTGTCAGGTTTTTAAATATCTACATGTCATCCTATTTATTTATTTATTTATTTATTTATTTATATTTTTGTATTTTTAGGGAAGGATCTACAGGGTGTTCAGGGTGTCACTTCTAGATGGGACTCGTAGTGATCCTCCTGTTTACAGCCTTCCAAGAGCTGGAATTACAGGTGCGCCATCACGCCCAGTCTCAATTGCTTCGCAGTGGGCCCCGGGAGCGGGACTGTCACAGCAGGCGCAGGCATCAAAACCTGCCCCTGCGCCTGCTTGAAGGCACTTTAATCTGCTGAGCTATTTGACCCTCATTGTTGAAATAGACATTAAAATATTTTCAGAATGATCACAATTGATCACTTATCAAAATTATGAAATGATAACCTGTTATCAAATAATAACCTTGTTTGTTACAGGAACGTGCCTTTTAAAATTCCTCAGACATCGGTGATGGGTACTTCAGTTAGGCTGTTACACTGGAAGAATATCCAAAGGAATTGTTTCTTAGAAAACAGGAAATAACACGGTTTTATGTGTCACATAATCTTTTTGCGAGTTTGATGAGCTTTGGTCTGGTAGGTGTTTAAATAGTTAAAAAAACCTAAATGGGGTGGGGATGATATCTGGTTTCTTCCTGTTTCAGTCTATTGTGTCCCATTACCAGAATTGTTAGCCATGGAAGGATTCAGAAATGCGGCCCAGGCTCTCGGGAATCCTACAGCTTGGTCCAGCGTCTAAGTAGAGAACATTTTACATTTCTCCACACAGGCAAGGAAAATAAATGTTTAAAGAATTGTTATTAATATATCTCTGCAGTACATAATGAATATATCGCATCTTAATCCTTTTTACTTTCCCTTTCACTCCTGGAAATCAAGATATTTAATATGTGAAAATAAAAGAATCCTTTATAACTTTTGTGTTTTGGGGTTTTTTTTTCTTTTTATATAGGTCTTCTATATATTTCTTTATGAGTCAAAAACATACCTGCAGCTATAATTGATAAATCTTAAACACTTCTATATATTTCTTAATGAGTTAAGAAATACACTTCCAGCTGTAATGGATAAACCTTGAAATTTTAGAGGCTTAACATAAAGTACATTTCCTCTTTTTAATACAACTTCATAATGGGTGTTCTTGGCAGACCGCTCTCATGTAAGTAGAGATTTAGTGTTCTACGATCCTTCCTGTTTGTGCTGTTAACAGTATGTGCTTCTTACAGTCTCCTGGGACATCACCTGCTGCCGCTCACTTAACAGGCCATAGAACAGATGCAAAACTCAGGCATGGTGGTCTGTGCCTATAATCCTAGCACTCAAGGCTGAGGCAGAACTTAGTTCAAGTCCAGCCTATGCTTCTTAATGAGATCAAGGCCAATCTCAACTACATAGTAAGATCCTGTCTCAAGTAGAGCAGGGGAATCAAATGAGAGAGATTTGATGGCTGGCTGATAAGCAGTCATCATCGCTTCTATTGACTATCCTCTGCCCAGAATCAGGTAAACGACTGTCCACAAGAAGTGTAACTTACCAGGTTCCCAGGAAGAAAACGAAGGCTTTATTGAAAAATAAACAAAATAAAGATAATTAAAATTGTATAGTGTTAACAAATTTTAAATCAAATTTAAAATATTTAAAGACTAAATCAGAATAGTCTTCAAAAATTGATGAAAGCCATTCCTTTTATATCCTACAATCAAATCAGCAATTCATGCTGTAAAGGGTTAACAGAATTTTGTGCTTTAACTGGGAAATTATTAAAAAACCTTTTGCTTCCTGTTGTCTACTGTAAGACATATATTCTCCCTCTCAGCTCAAGGCTGTTCAACAATAAACTGTTTCTTGTCAAGGCAGCAAGCTCCCTCCCTAACCATCTCCTGTAACGTGGTCAGCTTAAGATGTATCTTGTAAAATATGCACTTATCACTAAGCTATGAAAGATCTTTAGTTACGAACAGTTTGCAGCTGTGTCAAGTGGATGTAGTCTTATGTTGTTCTGTGCTTGATGACAAATTTGCTTACTAAACTGGATGTGATTTCTGTTATAAATACCCCCCTGCTACCTATGTTTGGGTGCTGATCAGCCTTATGCGTGAGAAGTGGCTTATGGACCTAAGCTCAGTAAATAAAAGGCTCTATTCGAATTTCTATCTGGCTGATCTGGTTCCTATGCAGAGTTGACCCATAACAATGCCAGATGTAGTTTCACAGTATGTACAGAATCTGATCCATTTTATCTACCTCCAACCCTTCTAACTTCTTATCCACAATCCACTTTTAACAGTCACCACCGTGATCTATTTTTCTTTCTTTTCAGCATTGGAGATAAAACCCAGGCCTGTCACACTGAACTGCAATCTCAACCTTTTTGTTTTTATTTTGAGATAGGGCCTCCATAAGTTGCTAAGTTGCACAGACTGAGCTCAAATTTGCAGTCCTTCTGCCTCAACCTGGAATGCTGCATGTCACTACACAGAGGTAGTAACTTCAGATCATACCTCTCAAGTCAATCCTCAAAAGCCTCCAACATCTCTGCAGTTTTCTCATCTCAGAGGAAAAGCCAACACGAATGTGACCTGCCCTTACCCCACTCCAGTCTACTCCAAACCCCTCTGATCACATCTACTGCCATCCCAACCCCCAAAATGCCCATGGCTCAGGCCACACAGACACTTCCTTGCTGTTCTTGGCATATCCTACTTGTGCTTCCTCCATGGAGCTTTGTTGTCCACTGTGTCTATTGCTGCTCAACTTAAGCTGACCCTAGACTCTTGGTATAAAAGATCAGTATGCAATCTCTGGCTATTTTCCTTATTACTCTCCATAATGTTTACATCATCTGACACCTGCTTGTTAGACTCAGTATTGTCTATCTTCTGGTGTCATAATGAGGACAGGGCTTGTGGATTCCCTGAAGCAGCATCTGGCAGATAGAAGGCCCTCAATAAACATTTGCTGAATGAATGGTGACCTACTGGAAATATTCTGAAACTGAAAAATAGAGAGCTGGTTGAGTAAACTGAGATAATACACTGAAGAGTCAGACAGATGAGGTGGAAACCCAAAGGAAAAAATAAAACTATGATATAGTTCTGTATCTCACAGGAGGAAGTGTGGTAAATACTAATTTCTAAAGAGGTAACTTATATTTCTTACCCAATTGGTTTCTGAAATTGTAGGAAAAGGAAGTTTCTTATAATATGTATTGTCTCATTTATTTTTTTAAGACTTTTAAAAAGTTATCTTGGTCTGGGAAGGTAGCTCAACAGTCTAAGCACGTGCCTGGCAAGACCAAGGATGCAGGTTCAGTCCCCAGTACTGCATGCCTTGCCAGCCAGGGACCCCAGGTGAGCATGCTGTGCTGGCCACTGAAACAGTGTAGTGGATCACACCCATAATCCTAGTGCTGGGGAGGCTGCGACAGGAGGCTCACTATGAGTCAAGCTGCGTAGTGAGACCCTGTATCAAATAAATAAATGAATAAAAGATTATTTTTAAAGTTATCTTCCCTTGCACATTTATTAGTCAACTTAGATTGCCATGGCAAAACACCATATCCTGGACAGTTTAATCATCTCTTTCCCATTCCCTACCTTGAGGATATGAGTGTAGTTTGTCTCTAGGCCATCACTTCTTCCTCCCCTGTCTGGACTGAATATTCTCAAGAGAGCAGACCCAGAGGAATTAGAAGGAAGGAATGGGCTACTCTAATATTTTTCTTTTGCTGATTAACACTAACGCTTGGCAGCACTGACTGTGCATGGACACTGCCCTCTCAATATGACCATGCTGTCTCATACTAATTTCTAGAGACTGATACATGAGTTCTTTTATAGCCTTTCAAATGCACAGAATTGTGTGTCTCCTCTTCCAACACTACTCAGATCTTGCATTTAGTGGTACATTCATGGGCTCTTGTTGCTGTTTGCTTTTTGTCATCGTGCTTTTTACCCAGTGCTTAATTTGTTTATTAGTGTCAGTAGGATGGCAAAATCCTAGCTATCTTTTGTGGCACCCACTTGGGTTATTGATAACCACATGTTTTCACCAACGCAGAAGCAATAGCTGTGCTAGCTACACCTCAGGTCTCTTTGATTAATTAGCCATTGTTCTCCATTTCTTTCATCATATTCATAATTACTTTGAGAAGATCAACTATTGTTTTGGTATAAAATTATTTACATTTTGTATATCTGTAGAACATAACTGCTTTCTTTAAAACAAGAAAACTTATATATGACAGATTTTTTTGTCAAAGACTTTATGCAAGATAGTATATATATGGTTACTTATATTTAAATTGATAATAAAAAGTGGACATTACTATTTTCATCTGTGCCTCAATCATTTACCAACAATTAGGCTTTTAAGCCATCATGTGGGTCACTTATTAAAAATGTAAGCATTCAGGAGGAAAAAAATAAACACTTTTATCACCTCTCTTTTAAGATTTACATCTGTACATCAATCAGATTTAGTAACGATATTTCCACCTTGTACTAAGCAAGTTTCTGCTTTTCCAAGATTAAAGGGTATAACATTAGGACGATTTGTTGATTGACATGATTCTTTTTGCAATGAATGTCCCTGCATCCATTTTGGAGTAAGAAATCATATCTTTCATAATACTGGTTTAACATCTGTGAGACAGACATTAACAAAGTTAAAAAATAAATATTATATGGGGATAAAGAGTTTAGTCATGGCCATCTAACACCTACACTAACACTAACAGAAAGATATCTTTTCAGAATGAGACTTAAAAATTTACCAAAACAGGATATGAAAATCACAAGGGGATTTATTCCACGATTTTTGATATATTAATCACATGAAATAAATAAATGCATAATTATAGAGAATTTTCACTCAGATTTGTAAACCTCCCTTTACAACACAATGGTAAAGTGAAACTGGAAACTTCACTGTAAGGCAACATGTAAGAAATGCTCTGAGAAGCCCGGCGTGGAGATGCACACCTGTAACCCCAGCACTCAGGAGGCTGAGGCAGGAGGATCACAATTTGTTCAAGGCCAACTGGGCTACATAGTGAGTTCAAACTAGGGTGAACTACACAGAGAGACCCTGTCTCAGAAAGGGATGGGGGAAGGGAGAGGGGAAGGAAGGAAGGAAGGAAGGAAGGAAGGAAAAAAGGAAGGAAAACATGATGTAAGAGCAAGTTTCCATCCCTATTGCAGTCAGCATCACTGTTAGCCTTGCTGGGTTACTGTCTACTTTTCTAAGCCTGAAAACTGGCCACCATCCTATCCACATACAAACAGTAAGATCATCTAGTCTTTAAAATAGTTTTCCAGTTGAAATATCAATACTTCCATAAAGCAGTCAGCACAGCTGTGGGCATAACTCAGAACTCCAGTGACAAGCCACGCATGGCTAGCCTTTAACACCATAAAGAAAATGGCAGAGGCCAAGCTCAACAGCAGCCCGGCACAGCCCTTCATGTATGGGCCAGCTGCGGCCGTCTCTGCATGAAATGCAGGAGTGAAGTGCTGCCAGGGACTACGTAGCCTGGGACCCAAAATTTCCTTGTAGAAAGCTTTCAATTCCTGACCTAAAGTATTAGTGATGTCGGAGGCTTCCCAAATAGAATCAAAGGGACTGGAGAGATAGCTCAGTGGCATAAGCACCTGCCTGGCAAGTGAAAGGAGAAGATCAACTAGTAGTGTGTTAATCTGATGTACAACTCAAAAATGAGGCACATGTGATAGGCTCGTCAACTTGATTGGTTTGAGAATTGCCTACAAGCACACACTTGTAGATGGGTCTGGGTTAGACCCCCGGGAAGAGTGACCTTGGGTCATATACAGGATCTGGTCCTGGGCCCCTTCCCCTCAAGCACTCTTGCCCTGCTTTACATCCCACTGTGAACCGAGCAGCTCTACCCCGCCATGTGCTCAGTCATCATGGTCCTGCTTGGGCCCCAGCAAATCATGGACTGCACTTCTGAAACCAAAAGCCAAATAAACTATTTCACCCCTTAGCTTATGGGTGCTAGGTATTAGGTCCCAGCAACAGGAAAGCTAACATAAGGTGCTAATTGTCCATTTTGCAGATACCACAGACACTGAAAGTGATTCCCTCAGAGCTCATCTTACCTCTTTTGTTTTTGTTCTTGTTCTTTTGAGAAGGCTGGAAAAGAAAGACCAGCAGGATGCACCAAGCCAATGAATAGTGAACCTTTTTGTTCATTCTCTTGGTTATAAGCACTGCGCTAATCGTGGTTTTGAGGGGCCACTCCTTCTAATTTAACATATGAGCACCTTAATGCTTCTGAGTCCTTATCTTTGGACCACAGATGAGGTTTGGATCAGTAGGGAAGTTTTGCATGACTTCAAATTACATATACTCTATAGACCTTTATGTTCTATTGCTCGCTCTATTGCTAGACCTCTTTTGTGGGGTATTAGAGCTTTATATGCTATTTGACTTTTGTTAGCATCCTATAACAGTATGGGGAAGCTGTGCAATTTTTCTAATAAAATTGAGACAGGAGAGGGAAGCTAGGACTAATTAATTTTTTAAATGATTTATCACTATATGTGTTGTTCTATTTTCAATACTATAAAGGAAATAAGTAGCCTTTGCTCATGTGTACATGTCAAATAGAATGGAAACTATTATTAAGTAAAATAAACATGATTAAAAAGAGTCTTGCAAGCCAGACATGATGGTATACACCTATAATCCCAGTAATGGGGAGGCTGAGAAAAAAGGATCACTACAAGTCTGAGCTATGTAGTGAGACCTTGTACCAAATAAATAATTTACTAATTTTTTAAAAAGTGTCATGCAAATGTGTCAGAAAAATAATTCAGACTAGAGCATCTGAATATGGCTTTGACAGCAACTAAACCTTTATTTGTTTATACATCCATTTAATCTATTTATTTTTATTGTATTAGGGGTTGAATCCACGACCTTTACACTGAGCTATATCCTTAGCCCTTTTTTTTTTTCTTAGCCCTTTTTGTTTTTTATTTTGAAACAGTTTTCCTAAGTTGTAGAGTTGCCCAAGATGGGTTTGAATTTGAACTTCTCCTGCCTCAGTCTACCACAGTCCTGGGGCTACCAGTGTGTACCACATTCCTGGCTTGCTCAAATTTTGAATCTCCCTTAGTGTTTCTGTAAAATGCTGCATCTTTGCACTGATGTGGCCTTATGCCCTCAGAGTTATAACTCTGTCTGCTGGAGAAGTAAATAAAACCCTCTGGAGCTGAAGGTAAAGCTGTTTCACCTGGGCTTGGTGGAGTATCCATTCTGTAGTTTCTGTATCCTAAAGTCAGTTTCTTGCCTTTCCAAGATATGAGTGTAATGGAGGGGCACTCCTATGGCATCCTTCTTGTGAAATGTAAATCACTGCTTCATTAATCATGACAATACCTCTCAAGACTCCTTTGTAGGCATTCCAAAACACCCAAGAATCTTTGTATTAAATAAAGGTTCCTCAGGCTTGCTATGATATGTTAAGCATGCAGATTACACACAGATTGTATCATGTAGATACAAGGACAATATAAATAGATTAATGAGTTAAACATACAAACATTCATGCTCATTGTGGTTCTATCTTAGTTTATTCATGCCTGTCCTTTGCTTTCTCTTCAAATAGAATTTAAAAAGAATCATAAAAAAATTTATACTTACATCAAATCTATGTGCTAAGTGCTGATTTCATATATTTCCTTACTTATTATAAATGCCCCAAGGCGTAGTACAGAAGGGGAGTATATTACTTCTGTCTTAAAGACTAATTAGAGAAATGAGATATAGGGATATTTACCTAGTCTACCTAAGATCACCATTCAGAAGTAGTAGATTCAAATAGAATTAATTTTGTTGAAAACTATGAATGAACTCCTTGCATCACAGAGAAAAGACAGGATAGATGTTGCATTCCTTTTAAATTTAAAGAAAAAAACATAATAAACCAAGTTTTAAAGTAGGTTAGTAGGACTGTTACAATAGTTGATACAGTGCATGTTGTCTTCTTCATAGTAGCAATTCAGACCCCAAGACACAGGCATGATATCTTGTCCAGACAATATTAGCACAAAAATTTATTTTCAATGGACTAAGAGGACTAGCTGTATAACTCTTAATTATCTTGTATATGCATGTATATTTTTTCTTTTTCCCCTTTCCCTATCAGACTTTATCTTTTCCTATGAACTTTTATCTCTTCCCAATTCACAATATCTATTGTACATTTTGGATCTTATTTATTTGTTCAATTTCTCACACGAGTAAGGCAATATGAATATATATATATATATATATATATATATATGTCTGATTTCACTTATGAGTATGGTCTCGAGTTGCAACCATTTACCCATGAAAGGCTCAAGTTTATCCTTCTTTATGTCTGAATTGTACTCCATTATATATATTTTTAAAAATACATCTTTTTTATCCATTCCTCAGTTCATGAGCATTTGGGTTGTTTCCAAGATTTAGCAATTACAAATTATGCTTCTACAAACATGGGTACTTGTATATCATTGTGGTATGATTTTTTAAATTCTTATATGAAGATACCAGAAGCTGAATATCTGGGTCAAATGAGATCTCTAATTCTAGTTTTTTAAGGAATCTGCACATTAATTTCCACAGTGGTTGTACCAGTCTACATTCCCACCAACAGTGGAGGAGTATTCCTTTTTCCCTACAGCCCTGCCAGCATTTGCTATTGACTGATTTTTTTTTTTTTTTTGATGATAGCCATTATTTCTGGGGAGAGATGGAATTTCATTGATGTTTTAATTTGCCTCTCTTGAATGATCAATGATGTTGAGCATTTTTCATGTATTTATTTGCTCTTTGTATTTCTTCCTCTGAGAAGTGCATATTCATCTCAGATGCTTATTTTTAGATTAGGTCTTTGAATTTTGGGAACCTGATTTTTAAAATTTTTTTGTTTGTTTTTTAGTTCTTATATGTTTTATATAGAAATCCTTTGTCTGTGGGACAAAGGCTATAATTTTTCCCACTCTATGAGTTGTAGATGTTGTGTTTTGATATGAACTCAAGAAAGAACTTTTACAAAGACATAATGAGTATATTTTATATTACATAGATAGCCATAAAAACATATTTCTCTGACAGACTTCAGATTTTCATACTAAACTTATTGTCAAAAGCCTAGTGTCTAATAAACAACTTTCCTTTATCTTTCTGTATGCTTTTCTTAGGTGAAATTTTACTTGTAGGTGTGCTAGATCACTATATAAGGCCCATAATGAGTCACAACTCCCTGTAGCCACACCCCGCTACATGGGCCACTGTCTCATTTTTAATCAAAAGAGTGAATTTATTTTCTGCTGCTTAAATGGACTGGACCTGTGACCTACTCAGACTAAGAGCATGTAGCAAATGTAACTTTGTACACATTCCAAGCCTTGGACTCAAGAGGCCTTGCAGCATCTGCTCTTGACCTCCAGGGACCCTATGCTGAGACTGTCACACAATGGAGAAGCCCAGCATGAAAGTGCTTTTGGAGACAGCAGGGCAACCAACGAGTCTCCTCAGCTGCTCACTAGCTGAGGGTATCTCTGCCTGAGGTGAAAGCTACCCAATCCACTTTTATAATTGTGAATAATATATTATTGTTTAAAGTTAGTATATTATTTATTTATTTTGAAAAGAATTGAAAAATAGTAGATAAGACCTTAGAAACAATACACAGCTAAAAAAATAAAATGATAGGTATTCAACAGTGATTGTTTTACTGCACATTGTTGTCTTCAATGTAGTTGCTCAGATTATAGGTATGGGCATATAAAATTTGTTGAAGTAAGAATTTTAAGCATTTACCACTACCTTCAAAAAACAGATGGAAATTAGTAGTACAGTCATCTTATCTATTCTGTGTATATACATACATGATTTTCCCCTTTCTTTTTTTCCTATCTTTTCTCTTTTCCCTCATCCCAATTGTTTATCTATTATATTCAGGGTTTTTTTTTCTCTTTTACTATATCTATTATAGATTTCAGATTTTATTTACTCTTTCTGGGTCTTACACTAGGGAGACAATATGATGTTTACAAACATGGGTTTGACATCTGACAAAATTAAACAAAAAAGGGGATATAAATGAGGGATTATTTTGTAGTGATATATATATATATATATATGCATATACAAAATAGGATAGATATACAGCTACTTTTTCTTAATGTGAAGAAAGATTTGTACTAATAGTGTTTGGACAGGATATCATGTCTGCATCTTGTACTA
>NDGN011464566.1:0-16825 GCA_002564285.1 Tympanoctomys barrerae
CTCCTTTGCCCATGTTCACTTGTTTTCCTCAGCGAGGTACAGAGTCGCCCAGTGCCCGTCCGGTTCTCACTTGCCCGAGCACTGTCTCTATGGAGTTCAATGTACTGCAATGGCTGTGAGAGCCTAAATTTGTTTCTTTTATGCATATATTTCAAATGAACTTAGATCTCTGAGCCTTGATAGAAATATAGCTGGAATAATGACCTCATCAAAATCAGATTCTCTTAGTCTGTACCCTACATTTTCTTTGACATTTCAATGTATTTTAGAGGTGATCAGGCATTTCAAGCTGAATGTAAGGACTGTAGTAGAAAGGAAAATTGTTCAACTCAGTCAGCTAAGTTCTATCTCTGACACCTTCTGTGAATGAGGTTCTAGTTTTAAGTTGATTAGTCCAGTATGAGGAGGTTATACCTAAATTAGATGCTTTGATTTTACTAGCAGTACCCATGACTGAAAGATAATTTGGTATTGCTAAGCTCTTAGTCATATATGGTTTTACTTTGACTGCAAGGAAGGCTTGTAAAGAGGGCTTTCTTGTAAAGGGATCATCCAGTTTGTAAAAGCCCATTCTTTCCTGAATAAAACTTTTTATGTTATTTCAAAGTCAATGAGAACACTTATTACATCATTTCCCCTTTGTTATACAGTAATTACTTTTCTTATTTTTTAAATATTGTTTCCTTAATTACCTTGGATTATGTACTATTAAATAGAAGTTTGTTTCATCAACTATACCAACTTCCCAACTAATTCCATAGCACTATCTACTAGTAGCATTAGTCACAGAATTTGAATATCTAGTTAAATGTTATTTATTCTATAATCTTCTGTGGCATGTTTGCAGTTTTTTCCCCATAAGTACAATTTTCATTATATGATTCATGTGTTAACATAAAATTTTTTGGTGATTATTACAAAAATCACACTAATTTAAATAAAGTATTCAGAACAGGGATTGTTAAATAATATTTTGCTTAGCAATATTCATATACTATCTAAAAATTCACAGCAGAGTGTCTTTAAATATGAGGTCATTGCATTATTTGTGTTTTGGAAGTTAAGGTGGAATCCTGTATCCCATGCTAATTATATGAGAAAACAGTTGTGACAGAGCCAGAGATACCCACAGTCATCCAGAGGGAATGATGTCAGACTACAGTGAGGCCCAAACTGATGCCACTCTTCTCTTTCAAATTGACAGGAATCTTATCAAATGTCTTATGTACTGGTAAAACAGAAAGCAACTAAATCTCTCTTTTACCCATATAGAAAGCCCTTGCTTTAAAGAGCTTGGATATTAAAGGAAGGAGTGAGGTACTTGAAAGACTATTAGGACACAGTTTTAGGGACCTTCTGTAACAACAAAACACTAGAGCATTTTACTTCTAATAACCACATTTACCCAAAGAATTGTAGAAACTCAGACTTTATATATTATATCTGATTATAGAATTGTCTGTTTAGAATAAAGGAGTAACAATATCAGTACATAAAATATTGATTAAAAAGTACACATTTTTTAAAGCAGTGAGTATTTATGGTAATTTTAGGAAACTCTCAACACAGGGAAGCTTCATTGAATTCACACTGTTACTGTTCTCCTGGGTTACATTTGTTTCAGTTGAGTCCCTGGAAGAGTTTGTGCTTATTGAACGACTCAGATAAGAAAGCTGGTAATTTTCCTAAGCCAGACTTGAGTCTAAATTTTGCTTCTTCTACTGTGTCTCTCCTAATGTCGGTAATGAAAGTTATTCAAATGAGCACATCTTTCCCTCTAGTTGGATAAGAGTACACAGTAATTAATTCATAGACTTTCTTTATCCCTGAATTTTGGTATTTATCATGACACATAAAGAATCTAAATCTATATTTGTGCATCTAAAATTTTCCATAAAATTCAAAAATATGATGAAATTTAAAATACATATTGCTCATCATCATTACTCAGCTTGTTGTTTATAAAAAACACTTACTAGATTGCTGACAAAAATATTGCTCTTTTGCTCAACTGAAAATAAAGTTTTTCTATAGAGAATCTTTTGTCATTTCAGCAATTTAACATGTTCCTCAATTTTTATAATTCTAAAAAAATTTAATTTACTTCTCCCCAAGAGAAGATAGTATTACTTCATTATGCTTTTACAAAATCATTTCTCTCATGATAGAGAGGCATCCCAGAATGCTCATAAAAGTCATGCAACATGAATTTGTCTGGGATTGTTGAACACCAGAGAGAATTATAATATCTACTCAATTTACATCTATCCAATAATACACAGATTATTTACATCTTATACAAAAATATTTTAGTATGATCTGTGGGTAATACTGCAATTATAGTTAGTGAGTAGGTAAGAATAAAGATTTAGGTAAATAGTTATATTTCAAGTAGTTAATAATAGGCAACATTTTATAACAGAATGTTAGCTTTCTTGATCATAAAAATTTAGCAGACTTGATGACAAGAAAACAGAACACTGACATTGTGCAAGGTGAAATATAGTATGTTGTAAAGGAAACCTTGATATTTCTACACCCCATTTATAAGAATTTAAAGCCATGAAAATTCACCTTTAGGACAAGTGTGAGTCAAAAAGAACTGATTTTAATATCAGGGGGAATTTATATGTAAACTGTGATTTAGATACTTTAGATATACTTGTTTCTGCCACTATGCTTTGATATGACTATATGGATGACAATAATAATAAATCTTAGTAAATAAATTTAAATGAAATTTGTTACTCAATTATTTAAAAAATAAGTAGCTAAAAATAAATAAAGCACTGAAGTCATGGAGAATTAAGGAGTCATGGTTGTCCTCATTTTTCTTCCCTTTATGTTATTATAAGCTTGTGGTACATTATATATATGTTCATCATGGAAAATCAGTACATATTCATATTTCTTTCATATCATCACATTGCTTATTGATCCTTTTTAGTTTGCCTTCTCTACTCTCTCCTGTCTCTCCCATATCTATATGTCTTTCTCATCTTTACAAAGTCTATTTCACTGTTTATCGTGTATATTTATTTTGCCCCTAAATAATTTAGTAAACAGAGCTTGATCATCATAAAATATGTTGTTTCTACGGAATGAAAAAATTCATAATGATATAATTAGAACTATATAAAAAGTATAATGCAGATAAAATATTCATGGTGTCACTCTAAGCTTGGTTCTCCCTAACAATAAAGTAACTTGAAAGACTACTAAAAGTATAAAAATGGTAGTCAATAAAGTTATACATTGGTAATGATTATTGTGATAGTCTTTTGAAAACACATCCATTAAGAATACTCATTAAGAGAACAAATATTGGTCTGGCCAAATAACACAGCAGATTAAAGTGCCTGCAAGANGGGCCTGCCATGCCAGCCCTCCCCCAGGACACGCTGAGACGGCAATTGAGACTGGGCGTGCTGATGCGTGCCTGTAATCCCAGCACTTGGGATGCTGTAAACAGACAGATCACTATGAGTCCAATCTAGTTGTGAGACCCTGAACACCCTGTAGACCCTACCCTAAAAAATTACCAAAAAAGGAAGAAAACAAATACCACCAAAATGTTTATTAATTAGAACACCAATTTCAGAGAATTAATTTTTACCTCTACTACTTTCAAACAAACATATTATACTGTCCTAATAACAGTATTCTAAATTTTATTGGCAAATATGTTATCTGAATTTTGTAAAAATTTAATAATATTGTGTAACTAGGCTTCTAGGCAAAGGAATATGTTCAGTACAGCTATCTGTTCTCTCTCCCTGTACCTATGCCTGTATTACTGCTCTTTTGTTCCATGCTTAAAGATGAGCAAGATAATTGAAAGAGACAAAATTAAAATCCTGTTGTATATTAATTTTCACCTAAGCTACCAGTTCTTATTTAGAAAGTAGTCAAGCACAGGATGTATCTTACCTTTAGATTCATATCATTTGTATGAAAATTGTTCCCTGTTAAATCACCAATCAGTAGGTGAAATCTTCTGGTTGTGATGAAGTGAAAAGACCACGTTTATCCTGCTGTTTCAATCGACTAAAAATGGAACAAAATTAATTTTATGTCTTTCACATATTAACTAGCAAGTAGCATAGTGAAATGAGACCATACAAATGGCAAACAAATGGAATGATCTGTACTTTGTCCTAGTTTTATTGAATGAAATTAATTTCCAGTCCATATCAAATGGAGAAGAAAGCTAAACAGGAATTGGCACACATTTCAGTTGGGTAGACAAAGCTGAGAGCTTAGAGAAGTAAAAACGACCAGAACTGTCAGAGTTCTAGAGAAAGAAAACTACAAGAGGAAAGATAATTATATAAGAAAGTGTTCATAAGATCAAAGTGCTCCTCTCCAAGCAATGAGCAGCATAAGCTTATAGAAAAGCTGAGTCACCTGAGAAGTGTCATGGACCTGGTGGGGAGGTAGGAGAAAAGGCTAGGTGTCAGTGTCCCCTCTATGCCATGTGCCAATGATGTAACTCACTTCCATCAGCCCTTATTTGTCAAGTTTCTTTCTCCTCACTATGGTGCCACAAGCTCATAACCAAATAACTAGTCCTTGAACTTTTAGTGCAATTTACAACCCAAATATGAGACAAATAGAGAAATTTTAACCTACAGATTTGATCCCAATGATACTAATAGACAACCTACATTTTTTTTAATGTATTTGGTACAGGGTCTCACTATGTAGCTCAGACTCTCTCTGATCCTCTTGTTTTTAGCTTCCCCAGCATTGGGATCACAGGCATGTGGCACCATGCCTGTTCTTGGTGGCTGGCTCAGTGTGTCCCATGGTGGGGTCAGCATGGCCTGTGGTACCAAGGATCAAATCCAGGACCTTGTTCTTGCTTATACAGGCACCTAGTCCATTGAGCTTTCTCGCTGGCCCTTTGACACTGTATTTATAAATAGTTTATGTAACACAAATAATTACAGAAATTTTCATATTAGTACACAAGTTTGACCTAATTACAGTCCTCTCTTGTCTTCCATATAAGACTGGTTCTAGGAACTCCCACCCTCTGAGGTACCCAAAAGCTTAGAATTTTCAAGTTGCTAACATATAATGGTGTAGTATTTTCATATAATTGCACTTTTTCTTATGCACCTAAATCACCTTTATTACTTAGTATGGTACAATTACATTATAATTGTGATTATAATACAACATAAACCCTATGCAGACAGTGTTACACCATATTGGTTACATATTAAGGATTTAAAAAATTCTGCACAATTTAAGTAAAGATGCATTTTTATTTATTCATTTTTTGGAAAATCTTTAATCCTTAAGTGATTGAAGGAACATTTGTACAGCCCAAAGCCCACCTGTCTGTGCTGCCTATATGAAACTCATTTTAAGTATAAAAATACAATAGTATCAATTTAAAATAGTGGGGAAAAGATCCACATGATGGGATTATTATAATGTCTTTGCATTATTTTATAATTCATTTCCATAGGCATTCATTCATATAAATATTAGAAAGAGCAATTGTAAAATAAAGCATTACTAAGGAGATAAAGGGATATTTGATTATGACAAAGTGTTCAACTTTCAAAGAAGGAATAATAAATCCAAATCATTATGAAAATTTAAACATCTGCAATTTTCCTTAAGATTAAAATTTTAAAAGATTTTTAACTTATTTTTTTATTTTTTATTTTAGGGAAGGGTCTACAGGGTGTTCAGGGTCTCACTACTAGATCAGACTCATAGTAATCCACCTGTTTACAGCCTCCCAAGATCTGGGACTACAGGCAAGTGCCACCATGCCCAGTCTCAACTGTCATCTCCGTGTGCCCTGGGGGTGGGGCCGGCACAGCAGGACAGCAGATTAAATCCCAGGCCCCTGCGCCTGCTTGCAGGCACTTTAATCTACTGAGTTATTTGGCTGACCTTAAAAATGGTTTTGAAGATAGGATGTCAACACGCAGTTCAGGCTAGCCTTGAACATGCTCTATAGCCCAACCTGGCTTAGAACCTGCAGTATTCTGCCTTAGTTTCCTAGATGCTAAGATTATAGGTATAGTGGATTTTTAACTGATGGTCAACTTATTACAACCAGCTGAATTAATCAGCATGGTGCTGAGTGCAGGAGGCCCATTTTAGGATTGTTGCCAGCAGAATAAAAGCTGAACAGGAGAAGCTTTCAGAACACTGTTAGGGGTGCTGTTTGGAGAAGCTGTTGGAGGAGTTGGAAGCTGCTGGTTCTCTTGAGCTGTTCTGCTGGAGGATCTTGTCATGCTGGCTTTTCCAATGAATTTTGGAGGAGTTCTGGTCCTCATCTGGAGCATCACTTCCTGTCTCCAGAGGGAAAGATGGTACACTGCTCAAACTCTTGGAGAGGCTTGTTACATTGGCTTTCCTGGGTAGGAACTCAGCTTTCCTTATCGCTGGAGGATCTTGGGACTTCACTTTTGTTGTGGATAGCTGTGGTACTTTTGGGGTGCTCTGGTCCTTACCTTGAGATTGTTTCCTAGTTCCAGTTCACATCCTTCAGCCTGCTAGCACAGACCCTTCATTCCACAGGAAGAGACTTTCTAGCTTCCACCATAGACCCTCTGGTTTTTCCAGCATGGATTCATGAAGCAGTCCTGCATGAGACATTATTGTGTGCTCTAGGCCTCCAGTTGGACTACTGGAAGGCATTGTTATGAGTTCTAGGTTTTCATCTTCACTCATGAGGATTATTAAGATCTGTGCCTTCAGCTGTATTCTTTAATGTTTAGTGTGTGGATAGACATCCTGAACTTGTTGTATGTACATTGTTGGATGACTCATTATAAAATACTATTATAAAATGTCTTTATTATAATGTTCACCCTGTAAAAACCCCCACCCATGACAAAACTGATACCAGGAGAGTGGAGTTATCACTGTGAGAGTGCCTGGCCTCATGCCTTCAAGAACCTTTGTAATTAACTTGGAAATGTTCTAAGAGACTGCTTAAAGCGACAGATCTTGTATGCTGTAAACTACATTGGAGACTCTGATTGGAGCCTGGAAAATCAGAGCCCTTATGGAAATGCTGCCAGTTAACATGAACCTCAAGAGGATGCATTTGAGAACTGCATTGGGTTCTGGTCCCAGGTAGGATATTGTGCTTTGCCAGAAATTTGAGCTGCATTTTGCTTTTGCTTAGAGATATTGCCTTTGTTTATTAAGCAAAATTTCAGTGCAGCATACTATTAGGAAGTTATTGTAGAGAGATTTTGGCCAGATCTATGTTTGAAATTAAGAGTGAAAAGTCAACAAGGTGATATAAAACATTTCCTACCAGAGAAGTGGAGTCTTTGCTGGGACTTTATATCTGGAACTGTGAATTAAAAGAATTTGGGAATAGCTTATGGGAAGAGATAGAAAGAGTTCAATAATGTTGCCTACAAGAGAAACCCTAGAACACCTATAACTGTTATGGGAGATATGGTCAGAGCTCAGAAGACCAGAATGCTGATAGAAATCCTGCCTGTGAAGAGCAGGCTCAGGAGGTTTCTGCTGGGAAGAAGGACTACACTGGTTGTTGGACTGAAACTTCCACTAACTATAAGCCAAATAAACCCTTCATTCATTAATTTAGGGTGTCAGGTACTTTGTTCCAGCGACAAGAGAAAAATAACTGAGACAATAGGTGTGAGCAGCCATGCCTAGTTTAAATTACTTAAGTTTTAAGACATTTTGTATAAATTATCTCATATATCTGACTAGTAAATAAAAGTATGGTTCACCACAACTTTAATAATTGTTTAGTCATATTTAGTATTGTTTCTCACTTCAAAGTAGGCTTTCCCCATTATCGTTGTTCTACAGCAGAATAATAAATTCATAATCAATGGATCTATGTGAATACATCATCTCCAATTCATATTTTACATTGGAATTCATTATCATTGTTATACATTCTGTGGGCTTTGACAAATGTGTAACTAAATAAATTTATCATTACAGTATCATACCAAACATTTTCACTATCAAAACATCCTTTGTTAGAGGCATGTTCATCCCTTGCTTCCCTTACACCCTTACAACTACTAATTTTATAATTTTATATATTTTAACATTTCCAGATGTCAGTTACTCATACAAAACATATTTAAATATGCAGATCCTCTCTCTCTGTTATATATAGTCATTTATCCTTGTCAGATTGGTTAATTTTATTGGCTAATATACACATAAATATTCTCTATGCTTTTGATGGTAGCTCAGACCCCATTTTTGTGTTCATTTTTAGGTAAATCTGAATTTTAAAATTCTAGTGATAACCTCTCCAGTGTTGTGGCACAAGTTTTTGTTCTTCTAAAGTTTCTGATAAGTGATGAGAATAATGGTTCTTTACATTCTAAAATTTGTTGTCTCCATGTGGATTAATCTTCTCTCTTTTTTTACACTGCTGCTTCTATTTATCCCATTTCTCTTTTACCCCTAGCAGGCTCTCCTTATTTAGGGTCTTCATACTTAAATGGATTAATGAATAATACATCTTCACAGAGTCAATCTGCCCTAGCATTTCCAATTCTTGTTATAAACCCTTTCGGCATTCCAGAAAACTGAAAAATGCATTACTACCTCCAGTTGTCTATTGTATTTTCTAGAAAGTAACTTGCCCTAAGGAGCTCTCAGAAAGATCCTGCCCTCAGAACCCTCTGATAAATTGTTGCCTTCCATCCTGATCAATATTTTGTGGAGTATTGACACATTTTAAAGCTTATTCTATTGTAGACATTTTCCTCACACATTTGACATCCCTATCATATTAGATTTTATTGAACACTAGGAAAATTACAACAATGAAACAAGACCTACCATCCATCCTTGAATCTTTTGTTTAATAAATAATGTATCAAAAATTCAGAGTTCTTCAAAGATCTCCTTAGTCAATCAGAAAATTGGGCCCTTGTCGCTACCACATTTCAAAAATATCATGAGTACTTTTACTTAGGAATGTAGGAATGCTTTAGAGTTATCCTGAATGCATCTTCTATGTTACTTGAACAGTGAGTCAGCAGCATCCCGTTAGACAGTAGCAACCTGAGCTTTCTTCTCCTGAAAGGAAGTAACATCCCTAAATCCAACTCCTCCTGGTTCCCAAAGTGCTGCAGATAACTGAAGACTCTCTTTCCTAAGCAATGGTTAAAGATCTGGAAGTACAACTCAATGCTTGGTTACTCAACAATCTCATCATTTTCTGTTGGTAAAGCTTTCTTCTAACAACATGAGGAGTTATAGTCTCTCCTTCTTACTCTTAAGAAAAAAATACATTATTGCATATCCAGAAAGTTTCTTGATTCTGGAAGTTTCTTCATGGAATTAATATAGGTCATGGAAGTAATTGTACCTATTCTTCTCATTGAACACCAACATTGTACATTTTTCAGAGTAAAATTTTCTTTAGTGTGAACTCTGTGTTGTGGTATTGCACTGATATATGGTGTGAAATGATTATGAAAGAAAGCATTTTGCATAAAACTTAAATGTTGAAAATCTTTCTTAAGAGATAAAGTATATGTTTCGCTTTATTTGCCTTACTTTTTGGCAATTCATGGATGATTATCTCTAAGAGAAGGATATAGATAAAAAAAATCAAATGTATAAATCAAAACAACCTACAAATCCATTATGCATTTCCTATCGCAGCCCTGAAGTATACATTCTCCAAGGTCAGTGTAAAAATCCACTCTCTATAGTTCCTATCATCTTCTATATTAGGCAATTAGATTACAACCATCCAAAGATCTGTGTCTTACCATTTGCATGTAGCTATTGTTTTACATGGTCCAGGGATGAAGGGATGAAGCAACATCACAAACAATATTTTTACTAAATAATTGGATTCCAGTTATCTTCGGCTAATCATCCATGTTTTTTGTTTTTTTTTTTTTTTTTTTTGTAGGACTGCCTTACCTGAATAAGCATTCAGATACTAGATCTATACTGGGAAATTAGAACATTTTAAGCTAGTGGGTTTCAAATTTTTGTTATAGGAATACACATGTAGCTCAAGCAAGATGAATTAGGGATGTTTGGAGACATTGATAGGTTATGTGTTTTTGTTAATAGAGGGTTAGTTGTAAGTATTGTGTACTCTATTTGGCTTAAGAATTATGGCAAGCAATGGGCATAGTACTCTCTAGAGAATAAAGCCAACAGAGATAGTGTGAAAAAATGAGTAAAAATCAGTATGACACAATTTTGTACAAAGAAATGAAACATTTTATGGTATTTCATTTTTATTTTTGGGGTTTTGAAAGCGCTTTAAGTTTTGAAAGTCAGTTTAAGTTGATTTTATGTCACTAGTAAATGATTGGTTTCTGATTAATATAACTGCCCTTTATAATTTGATGTACATTCTTCTTCCCTACAAATTAGAAATCTATTTCTTCCTAGTTCGTTTCTAAGAGATAAACTGCATTTATAGGACTCCTGGCAGGAAAAAAAATTGACAATATGTATTGCTAAACTGGAAAGAATTATTGAAGAGACAGTTTTTTTATGTATGGTCGGGGTCCAAGAGACTGGAAAGTTATAATGAAGCTTTGGTAAGTGAGGAACAGCGTAAAGCCAGTCCTACCATTATGTCCCTAGAAGGAGCAGCGGAGGAAGGCTTATCAGAAAGCGAGTAGAGGCTGAGACATAGGATACTGTGAGCCCACTTTATGCAGGAGCAGAACTATATCTCTTTTTCTGACAAGTTGATCATTAACAAAACCATTGTTATTCATAGTAAGTGTTCACATCCCTGAAATAAGAAGTAGGGTAGACTGTTTCTCTGCTTTCTAAAGTTTAATTTCTATGTTATGTTATCCATATATTAATTTATCATGTTTGAAGCTTTTTATAACCTTCCCATATGTATTTTCATCATTTTCTTTTATCTGTGGGTTAGTTGTTAAAGTATTTAATGATGTGCCCTTAGAAAGTTTAAGTACAATGTTAAAATTTGTATGAATAAATGTAATCACTGACAATGATCTGAGTCATCAACCTTCTGAGACAAATACAATTTGGTTCATAAAAGTACCATGTAAGGTTGTCTTCTGTCTAATCAAAGTGATTAATAAAATTTTTCCTCCCTGTGTTCCTATTTACACTTCTCTTACCACTTGTGATTCTTGTCCTAGATTATTTACAATTGTATCGTGGTCAAGTATACCAGAATTCTAATTCATTACATGATATCTCCCAAGAGTATTACAAATATATATTTTCCTCATTTTTATGCTAATTTCTGCTTTTCCTTTAAATCTTCATAGTGATTTAATAAAAGGCTTTCCCCTAAATCCTATAAAATATAATAAATAAATTCTAATATATTAATAGGAGAGAATAATTCAAGATTCCCCATGATCATGAGTTGTATGTGTATGAAGATAACTATAAAGAAATCAAGTCAGTGAAGCTACACTAATAGTACAAGTCCCAGAAGGGGATTCAGAAAAATCAGCCTCAAGACCACAGAGTCATAGTAGAGAACATAAATGAAGAGACATATCTTCCTAAATGTTCAATTACCTCACATGGACAATTTTATAGCATATTTAACTCGTATTTCCACAGATTGACAACTGATCCCTAATGTACTTTGTTTTATCATCTAAGGTGCATGAGTATGCCCTGTGTAAATACACTACTAGTTATTAACATTTAAAAATTGAAAGTTTCTCATATGTAACCCAGATTTTCCACTCCTCTTCAAGTGACTGTGAAATGATCACATGATCAGTCATAGCTGGTTACCTTGAAGAGTCTATGTTCTAGAGTTCAGTATGAGTTTCAGAACTGTGTTTAGATGTCAGGTTACTCTGTGCCATCAATCACGATATTAAACTATTTTTCCTTAATAAGGGCTTTAATACATATTTAAGTATTCATGTATCATTTTATGATAAAAGTGAGAAGTTAAAAAAGTAAAACCAAAGAAAGTGTATTTCTTTTCTTAATTAATTTTTGGTACTGGGGATTAAACTCAGGACCTTGATCTTGCCAGGCAGGTGCTTATGCCACTGAGCTATCTCTCCAGCCCCTAACGTATATTTCTTTGAGACAACAAAATCATGCCTGGTTATAAATGAGCAGGTGGCATATTTATGAAATGTTATGTTCTTTATGAAGAAAATCCTGCCATTTCAATACAAGCATTCTTCATTGGCTCCTGCCAGAAAGGATATTGCTAAGTTACTTGTAGGACAACAAAATTTTAAGACATGCAGTCTTTGTTTCCTGTACCATTTTGCCATTTTAAAATTAGTTTTATTGCTACATTTTAGATATACCTAATGCTCACGTTCATCAGGGGGAGTGTGTACATGTACAAGATATACCTTGATTCTTCTTTTTAACCATTCCCCTACCATCTTTTCAATCCTACCCCCTCTCCTTATTTACAAAATCTTTGTTTTCATTTTCCACCATTTCCCTTTTTTTCTTTCCCCTTCTTTCCTTTCCCCTCCCTTGTTCCCCTTCCTATTGGAATATTTTCTTCCTACTTTCCAATATCTATTATTCAATTTGGTCCTTATTTATAGTTTAGATTTCTCACACCAAATAAACCATGTGAGATTTACACATGTGTGTCTGATTTATTTCATTTAAGAATATGGTCGCAAGGGGATTGTATTCATCTAGATACATCTGAATTTTATCATTATTTTTTATACTATTACTATTATTATTGGTGGTGGTGGGATTAGTGTATTTGGTACAGGGTCTCACTACGCAGCTTGGACTCATAGGCTTTTTCAGCCTCCCCAGTGCTAGGATTATAGGTATGTGCCATCATGTCCAGACTCAGCTACTGCCTCATTGTGCCCAGGGACAGCCAGTTCAGCCTGTGTTGCTGGAGATTGAATCCTGGTTCCTGCTTTTGCCTGTGCAGGTGCTTAGTCCACTGAGCTATCTCTCAAGTTAATTATACGTTATAGCAGAGTAACATTGTATAAAAAATGTATAAAATTGTACATATAAAAGTCACAACCTTTTTCATAAAGTAGTTAACTAGTAGTAGGGCTGTTTCCAAGATTTAAGCATTATAAACTTGGCAGATGTATGCTTTTAATTCTTTAAGGAAGATTTCCAAAAAGTGACTATCTGGGTCAAATGGAACTTCTAGTGTTAGTTTTTTGAGCAATCTCCACACTGGTTTCCACAGTGATCGCACCAATATGCACATCCACAAATAGTGGTGAAGTGTTCCTTATCCTCCACAGCTCCTTCAGCATGTTATTGGTTGATTTCTTGATATTAGTCATTCTTTTGGTAAAACGCTATTCCAGCATTATTTTAATTTGCATTTCTCAAATGATCAGTGGTGTTGAACTCTTTTTTCATATATTTATCTGCCAATTCTAATTCTTCATCTGAGAAGTGTCTATCCATCTCTGATAACAGTGTCTTTAAATTTTGGAGGATAATTACTGATTTCTTTGTATATTCTAGGTATTAGTCCTTTGTATGAGGCATAGCTGGTAAAATAATTCTCTCATTTTATGAGTTGACCCTTCACTCCATTGATAATTTCTTTTGTTTGGGTAAAGCTTTTTAATATGATGAGTACCAGTTGTTGATTATTTGTAATATTTCCTGTGCAATCAGGCTAGTGTACATAGTTTTTGCCTATACCTATGTCTTCAAGAGTTTTGCCTATTTTAGCTTCCAGAAAGTTTAGTGTTTCTAATTCAATATTCATTTCTTTGATTCACCTCAATGTTTATTCAGTGTGTGGTGATAAATGAGTGCATTTTGCTTTTCTTTCCCAACACACCTCCATCCTCTCTTGCTACATAATCTTCACATTCATGATGCACATACGTCAGACACAAATTTTACTCTATATTCTCAGTAGCTTTGTAGATGCTGACAACTTTTTACTTTCATATTTTTAAAAGTATGCGATATTTTTCATAGAAAAATAAAGCAGAGCATCTATAAGTAATATTACAATGCTTGGTTGAAAATTAATGATGATATCAACCCAAAAGAGATATTTTACTATAGAATTTCATTTAAATGTTAAATATTTTATGAAAAATTATGGAATTTTAGTTGAGAAAGTTAGCAGGATAAAAGTAATGGAAGAGAGGATTAGATAGTCATTAAATAAATAGCTGACTTGCTGGAAATGTTTCATATTGTCAGAAAATTAGATTTTGATCTTTTAAAAGTTCAACAAACCATATATGTTATAAGCCCTTATCACTTTAGGCACCATGCTTAGAATATTAAAAAAATCCAAGTATCAAAGAATGATATAAAATGAATGCATTTTTGTAGCAATATCTTTAAGTTCATGGACTTAGAAATTTTGAAGATTTAAAATTTAAAGAAAGTAGTAGAGAATAACATTAGTCATTACATTACAATGCATTTTTACTTTGTTTAATAAAGCCTGAGTAAATTCCTACATGATAAACCACTATATTAAATACTATTTTAAGAATCAAAATAGTGACAAAAAATGAAACTAAATTGAATGATTATGACTTTGGTGTAAAGCATATCTACTGTATTTCCCTTAAATACAGTACATGCCTCTTGTTTCTATATTTCAAAAGAGAGATTATGGTATATTTGCCTAAAAATGGCCAATCACAATTGCTAAACTACACATATCCAAGGACAGCCAATAATGGGAAAAGTTAGAATTCAATTCTCAGACTATCTTGTTTAAAATCAACTAATCTCCATCATTATTTAAATCTGAAAATTCTGCTTAGAGGAAATAAAGTATACACAAGAAGTAATGAGAACAAAAAGTCACATATAAAAATAAAAATAAGTTATGTAAATAAATGTAGAAAAGATTAAAATTCATTGTGTTAATAGACAACTATTTATGCAGGAGTCACATTCCTCTCTACAGTTTTTACTACATTTTGTGGCAGGCATGTTAACTTTCACAAGTACCTAACTCTTCCTCTGAATTCATGGAAAGTCACATTCTGTAGTCCTATTACAGAAAGGTAGGGCCATGTGAATTATGCTAGTCAATGAGCACTGAGATTGTCATGTCTCATGGGTAGATGCTTACTTAAAAGCAGGTGGATATGTACCACTGAGGATCTCTGAAGCTCTATCTGAAGCACATGGTCCTGCCAATCTAAAATGTATAAGTTGCTTATGTGAAATTAAACCTTTG
Source organism: Tympanoctomys barrerae (assembly GCA_002564285.1). Classification (NCBI taxonomy): domain Eukaryota; kingdom Metazoa; phylum Chordata; class Mammalia; order Rodentia; family Octodontidae; genus Tympanoctomys; species Tympanoctomys barrerae. Next base: position 15,152 of record NDGN011464566.1, read on the forward strand.
TTTTGTGAAGCTTGTAAAATTTGGAATTGTTACTATAGCATAGTCTGTCTCACCTATATAATTATCTCATTTATAGAATTGATACTGAATACACATAGAACATTATAAATAATAGGTTAGTGAATTTGTGTTAGTTCTCTCCTGCTCAACGAAAGAGATAGAGAAACAGACAGATAGACAGAATCAATGAATTGTCTCATGATTATTTAGTATTAGGAGATTTAATATTTATAGGGAACTCCATCAAGTGGACAATTCTGGTAACTTAAAGTCTTGAAATTTATTTAATAGCAATATTGACAGAAATGTTGATGATTCCATAGGAACAATATTTATTTCTCATAAAAGTTTAGTCTGTGACTCTGAAGTAACTCTGAAATCATAGTAGAAAATAAATCAAATTGTAAATCTAACTAAATATTGTGTAGTGTTAGGATTGAATTGGGCACAAATAAACTTTATGTGTGAATCCTAACCCCAGTTCTTCAGAAGGTAGTTTTATATTGGAAGATAATATTACATTACTGAAGTAATCCAGTTTGATGGACATTATAGGAGTCCTAAGGCTGCTATCCTTATTTTAAGAGGAAATATCAATACAAAGATCCAGATAGACAGAACATGAGTTAAGAGATAAAGACAGAAAGTGGCCATGTACAAAGATTACCTCATAACCCACAGAAAACATTAGCACTTTGGTTTTCAAAGTGTTAGCAAGAGGACTTGGGAAAGTATGTGTCACAGTTTTATCTGGAACTGTGTCACCATATATTTCTGAATCTTTAGACACCTAATGTTTTGATTGACTGATATATGGCAACTCCAACACATGCGAACACATAGGATAAGTAGACAAGTTCGTTGACCTCTTTAATTTTATATTGAATCTAATTCATAAATCTCTATAGTGTTATTTTCATTCATCTGGCACCTAATATTTTGAAAGATGTGTGGGAGAAAAATGAAACATGAAATGCAGGGAAATTAATTCATATTGAGAAAAATATGGTAATTTACAGTATTGCTTAAACTATCTTTAGAAATTTATTTCAGTTTATAATCTAGTGGACTCATAAATATAAAAACTTAACATTCTGCTACCAGAAAACATACATAATTTTAGTCTTCATTTTCATTCCAACTATTCTCATCAAACAATTTTAAATATTTCAGAATGTAATCATCTTATATTTTATGGTAGTCTTGAAATAATTTTAAATTCCTACTTATGACAGTAAGTAGGATGAGAATAACCCTGCAGAAAATGGAGATGCCAAAACAGACCAAGCGCAAAAACCCGAAGGTGCTGGAGATGCCAAAGGTGCTGGAGATGCCAAGAGAAATGTGTGCATTTTTGATAACTGTGTACTTCTGCTGACTGTACAGTTTGAAATACTATATTTATCAAGTTTTATAAAAATTTAGAATTTTGTGTTACTTTTTTCAAGCTATGTTGTTAGCTCACAGAACACTTCGTTGTTGTTTTGGGGGGAAGGAGCATATGTCAGTAGTACAATATCTCCAAAGCTGGATTGATGTGGAGAAGGCACCTTTCCCTGCTGGTTTTGAGAGACTTCCTCTTGGATCCCAGAAGGAGGGATTCCCTGATGGTGACACATGTGGCCACCTTGGCATAAATGCCTTGTGGTACGGGACAGCTCCCAGTTCATTTTA
>NDGN011464573.1:0-11419 GCA_002564285.1 Tympanoctomys barrerae
AGCGCTATAGCCAGCCCAGAGCTTTAACCTCCTTGCCTCAGTTTCCCCACCTGTAATGCAAGGTGCACAACACTGCTAACTTTCAAAGGTTGTCACCGATGGATGAGTTAATGCACATAGGTCTCAGCAGAGTGACGCCGTGGACCGACTTGCACTACGGAGGGGGCTTTAAATGGTGCTCAATAATTAATTAGACCTAAGAGACCGATTCTCCGTGACTGCCGGGCAGGAGCCACAGGCAGCCACAGCACAGTGCCCGGCACACAGGAAGCTCCTACTAAGTGGCGCCCTTCTCCAGGGTCCCCGTTTAGCGGTGGCTGCCCTCCCCTCATCCCTGACTGCCTGGGGCTGTCCCAGACATATCCTGGGGGCTCCGACCATGGAGGACTCTCAGGGGTGGGGACCCTGCACCAAGCAACAGTGCCGGGGGGTTCCTCCTGCATCCCAGCCCCCAATCCAGGCAAATGAAAATAATTCCTAGTGGACCAAGCAATGAAGACTCCCCCTTGCTGGCTTTGGGACAGGGAGGCCACTGCAGAGGGCTGCACACACAGCTGTGTCCTCTCCTTCAGCGCCACCCTCTGGGTATGGCCCTCTTGGACCACCTGACACAAACACAAACTGCCAGCTGTCCCCACCCAGGTCCCTCTCTGTTTAATTTTCTCCAAAACTCTCGCTACCCACCACCTTAACAATGACACGTTCTCCCTTCTTGCATTTGTTTCTATTGGTGCCCTACCCTGCGGGGAGAGAAGGGCCTGGCAGGGCAGGACTTTCTGTCAGGTGCTCCTGCCCCACCCCCATGCCGGGTACATCCACATTAGGGACACCCTTCAGCACTCACCAAGAGCCATCTACCTCCCCAGCACTCACAGACACTAATACACCCACCCCAATCCAGGGGGACATCACTACCACGAGGCTCACTTCACAGGAGGGAAAACCGAGGCCCGGGGCCGGGAGGGACGCAGCTTCTGAGGTCACTTCTCTCTCCAGAGGCTAAGTGAGTGCTTGCTGGCTGGAGTGAGTGGCTGACTTGCCATGTTAGTTCGGAGTGATCGAATGCGGTAGTTTGTTGCATGGGACCCAGAATGAATAAGGGGATAAAAGGGCAGGGGTGTCACCGGATGTGTGAGCCAAGGGGCGAAGGTGTGTAGGTGAGATGGGTCCGGAGCCACTGGACCCGCCGGCCCCACCGAGATGCAGCAGGCTTCAGCAGCCCATCACACTGACCTCGGACACAGCAGTCCTCTGGAGCAGTACCCTTGGCCCCCACGCACCTGACACCAGTTATGTCAGCCCCAACTGTCCCCAGACTTTGCCCAGTGCCCTCTATGAGCCCAGTTTGAGAACTGCTGCACCGCAGGTGGGGAGATGCCAGCTCACCTGTACTCCTCCACAAAGGATACCTCTTCAGCCACCTGCAGGGGACTCAGGGGCACTCCCTGCCAAAAAGCCAGCCCCTGCAGCTGCTGGGCCACGGCCTCTGCCTGCCTTCGAGCCCCGCGGGCAGCAGCCACCAGCTCTGTGCGCTCAGCCAGCACCTCCTCCAGGGTGGTCAGCTCCACGCGCACGGCCTGGCCCAGCCCCTCCACCGTCTCCAGCACCTGGAGAGGGAAACCTCTCAGTCTGGGGAAGGCGTCCCTGGGACAGGTTTGGGGGTGAAGCATGCTGAGTGGTAGTAGGTGTCTGAGAACCTGAGCACTGCGGAGGGTCCCCAGGGACTCTGAGGTCCTGCCATGGGGTCCTGTGGCTCCATCAGGTCTTGGGGTCAAGATCCCGGCCCCACAGTGACTAGGTTTGGGGGCTCAGGTCTGAAGTCTGCACCCGTCTTCCTGTGTACGGGATCTCACATGTGGGTCCCGTGACCCAGCATCTGGGCATGCAGTGCAACTTGACGTGAAACCTGAGTCTGGCTGTGGAGCTGCGCTTCTCAGCTGCGGCCTGAACCCCTGGGTCTCAGGACAGGGATTCCTGAGCTTGAATTTGGGCCAGGGGTCAGGTATGCAGCACTAGATCTGGCCCAAGGACAGGGCCTGTGGTCCTCACATTTGTCTTTGTTCAGGCTCCAGGTTGAAGTGGAGGCCTGGGACAGGATCTGAGATTGGGTCCAGGTCTGAGCCAGTTTGGGGGCAGGTGCAGGGTTCTGAGGGTGAGATGCAGCCCAAAGGGTGCACTTCTGATTGTGTACTCCTGAGTCTGGGATCTTCTGAGCTCTAAGTTTGGACCCCTTTCCCTGAGTGTAGGCCCCACATGTCCAGTTGAGGGTCAGGGGTCTGGTCAGTGGCTGCTGGGCGCCTCACCAGGTGGTCAATGGTGCTGAGCGTGTGGTTTGCATGTAGCAACGCCGAGCTGAGTTGGGACACCCCATCACTGGTCTCGCTGTTGCCATAGAAACCAATGCCAATGCCAGCGCTGAGAAGAGGAGAACAGAGAGGAGATCTCAACCGGTTTGGGGATTCCTGGAGAACACTGGCCTCCATAGGCACCCCTCAGCCTGGCCTCCTCTTCTTAGCTCCCTCATCTTCCACCCATCCTATTGGTCCAGTTTGCTGTGGGAAAAGGGTGTCTCTAGCTAACCCACCCAGCCCAGTCACCAAGGTAACGGAAAGGCCTCACTCCCCCAGCAGAGGAACGTCATTGTGATGCTAATGGTGGGTGGAGTGGCAGAGGGGTAGAGCCCCCAGATTTAACTCGAACCTCCCCAGAGCAGGGAGGCACCCTGGAGAAGTCACCCACCCATGGTGCTTTGTTCTACACCCTTAGCCCATTGTCCAGCACTCTCTGTGCCTGTCCTAGGAGCACTGAGACCCTCAGCACCTGCCCCCAGGGGGATCCTGACCATCTCGGTGCCCTTCACAGCACCGGGACTCCAGCCACCTGCATCTCTTGGAGCTCAAAGCCTCCTGGCCCCTCCCAGTAGCCCAAGCCTGGGCTGGAAGAGGAGTATGAGAATGCTGGAGGGAGGGCAGGGGTGGGCCAGGAGTGGGCAGCCGCCCCAGCCCAGCCGACACACAGAGCTCCATTGTGGAGTCTGAACGTGGGGGCCCACGCCCCTCCCCCAGCCCATGTCCCGCTGCCAGGGGGCGAGAGCCTGCTGCCCTCCGAGTTCCCAGCCTGGCTACTCGGACCCCACCCCCGTCCTGGGATGGGCGCCCAGTGCCCCCAGCCCCATTGTTCAGAACCTGACAAAGCTCCCCTTGTTTCATAGGCCGTGGGGGTTGGGCCGGGTCTCTCGCCCACTGGGCCTTTGTCCATCTCAACACCCACCCCTGCTCTGGAGAGTCAGCTGAGGAGGTGCCTTGGATACAGGGCACCCAGCCCCCCAGGAAACCCCAATATACACCCTCTTCTCCCTAAGGCCAGGCAGTGTGGACCAGCCAAAGTCCAGGCTGGGGCCACCTGCTCCAGGCCCTGACCCTGGCTGGGCATAGGAGCCTCAGCGGTGTGTGCCATGGGCCTGCAGGTCCAGGCCTTCAGTCCTCTTATGGGTGGCACTAAGTGTCCTGGCCAAGCGGGAGCAGCCCAGCAGGGAGGGGCTGGGCTTGGAATGGCCCTCATTCACAGAGAGTTCGAGAAGGCCCTAGGTTTGGGAGTTCTCTGATCCTCATCTCTGCCTCCTGAGCCGTGAGACCTTGAGCATGGCCTCCTCTCTCTCTCTGAGCCGACTCTGAGGTCCAGCAAGTGAGAGGGAAGGCCCTAAGCAGGCCGGGGTTGAGCACAGAGCTGTGCTCCTGGTTGTGAGCACCTACGCGTGAACACGGGCCTCGGGCATGGAGCTCCCAGCCCAGCCCGTCCAGCGTCGGCGTGGGGGCTGCTGCTGCCACTTACTGAGGACACCTGAGCCTGGCACTGCGTGCTCGCCTAGCCTGGGCTTGCCAGCAGCTGGCTCATACTGGGAAACCCGCTTTAAGCTGCGGACTCCGAGGCCCAGAGAAGCTACTCAGGGCTGTGCAGTGCCACGCTGTTGGGCCCACTCCTTCCCTCGGGAAGGCCATTTCTCCTTAAGGCCTCAGCTCTTCCAGCCCCCAGGTGGGCCCGACTCTCCCTGTAAAGGGCGGGTGGGATGCGCCTTCCTGTGTCTGACCCCACACTGGGAGGCCTGCGGGGAGGGCCAGAGCAGCAGAGAGTGAGCGTCGGGAGCCTGCCCACGCCGCGCCACCCTGGGGCCCCGTTACCAGCCGACGAGGAGGGCGGCGATGCAGCTCCAGGTGACACAGCCTCCCCCGGGCGAGGGGCTCTTGGCCCCAGGGGGCTCAGGGGGCCGGCAGCAGCAGAAGCGGATGAGGTAGACAGCGATAAAGATGAGGCTCAGGCCCAGGCCCAGGCCCGCCAAGGCCGCCACCAGCATCAGGGCCTGGCAAGGGGAAACACCAAGCCTCAGAGGGTCCCTTGCAGGTGCGGGCCCAGCCCACCCCGACGGCATTCAGGTTTGTGGGGAAAGGTAGGGTCACCAGCCCCTCCCAAGGTAGTACCTGGGGCTCCAGGATTTAGGGCTAGGGTACTGCCCAGGCCTTGGGCTCCAGCTCCACACCGTCCCCCTCTGGCTGTGTGTCCCTCCCTCTCTGAACCTCCCTGCGTCTGTCCTCACTGCAGAGAGGCCGTGGGAATGGAGTGTCTCCCAGGGACCTGCTGAGGCTCCCCAGAGCTGTCTGGGATCTGAGCGTCACCCAGCCCTGCAAGAGGGAGGCGGAGAGACGGCCTCCTCGCTCTCCTGCCGCTGCCCTTCGAAGCTCTCTGTCTCCCCACTGCTGAGCTCACACACCCACTGCTGCATGAGTCTGTCACCCAGGGGCTGGGGAGTGGGGACACGGGATGGTGTTCTCTGTGACAGCTAGCATGTGTGTGTGTGTGTGTGTGTGTGTGTCCTCAGAGAGTGGGGTGAGAGGGTGAAGAGCAAGCAGAGGGAGGGGAGGAGACATGGGACCCAAGGCCAGGCCAGAAAGGAGAGGCAGAGCTGGGAGAGAGGGGAGGGAAGAGCGGCAGGGAAGGAGGGGGGAGGGGAGGATAGATGCGTACAGAGGACAGGCGGCAGAGCCAGGCTGGGAGCACTGAGGCCAGGGGCAGATGACAGCCCCCAGGCCTGGGTAGCAGCAGCCCTGGCTCCTGTGAGCCAGAGGCCCAGGGTGGGGGTCCTGCCTGGTGGCCTGGGCATCAGCACCCCCTGCTGTGCCCAGGGAGGGGCTCCTTCCCCATCTTCTGTTGTCAGAGTGTGTCAGGGCTGGGTTTCCGAGAGACTGTGTTTCCTTGTGGAGCTTGTTGCTATGTGATGGGGAGACCCCGAGTGTGAGTGTGAGTATGAGTGTAAGGCGTGTGTCATGGTGTGGAGGTGGCACGGGGAGGATTCTGGTGGGCACAACTCTCTGTGGGGAAGCCAGTGGTGTGCATGTTTGGGAATCTGAGGAGCACACACGAGTGTGTGTGTGTGTGTGTGTGTTGTGTCTATAGATGTGTATACAGTGAGTGTCAGAATCAATATTTGTTTTTCTGTGTGAGCGTGTACATGTGTGAGTGTGCGACTGTGTATATGACAGTATGGGTATAGATGAAATGTGTGTGCAGCATGAGTGTTAAGTGTGAGTTAGCATGTGTGTAAGCATGTAGTATATGCCTGTGGGAGTGCATGTACACTTGAGCATGTACATGTGAGATCATGTGTGTGTGCATGTGTACACGTACTAGTGTATATGCATGTATAGCCGTGCACAGGTGTATATGTGCACATGTGTGTGCATATGCATACATGGAAGTGTGTGGGTGTATGCCCACATGGGAGTGTGTATATGCATGCTGTGTGCATATGTGTGCATACAAGTGTATGCACACGTGTATGTGTGCATGAGCTGAGTGTGCATGCGTGTGCACACGAGTATGTGTGTGCATATGAGTGAGTGTGTTGTGTACGTGTTTCCCTGTTGCCCTCACCCTTTGCACGCGGCAGGGTCCCAGTGTTGGGGTTGTGACCCGCGTGCACGGAGGCGGAGCGCGCCTCGCTGGCCACGGTGCTGAGTGGCTCCGAGAGGAGTGAGCGAGCGCGTGAGCGGCCGTGCTGTTGTGTAAGCGCCGCGGGTCGGGCGGCGCGCGGGGAGGTCGAGGGGGCGGCGCAGGAGGCGGGAGCCGGGAGCCGCGGCCGTGACCCACATAGCTTGGCTGTTTCGCTGTCTCGCAGAGCCTGCTTGAGCCGGGCCAGGCAAGGGTGCCCAGCACGGACCCCGCCGGCCAGAACCGAACCGCCCGCCCGGCCCGGCCCCCGCCCCAGCCCCGGCCCCCGCCCTCACCCGCCCGCGAGCCTCTTGCTCACTAATCTCAAAGTCAAAGACTTGCGTTAAACTGGGTCAGGGGACAGCGCTCCCGCTGGAGCTGCGGCTGGGCCCCCTCCCCGGGGACCCTGATTCCCGAGGTCCCCACGGCGCCACCCAGGACCCTTGCCCCAGCTCCGAGGGCCAACCACTCTTCCGTCCTGAGACGCCGGAGCACCCTCCTCAGCCGGCCCGAGCCCCTTCCCCATTCCAGTTCTGTGCCCGGTCCGGAACCTGGCGCCCCTTCTTCCTCTCCACCGGCGCCAGGTCCGCTCTCCCGGGCCCACTGTATCTGGGACACTGTCGCCTGCTCTGTCCTGTGGGGGCGGGGTCCTCTCGTGGGACCCCAAGCGGTCCTTCCTGGGTGACCCTGTGACGACTTCCAGGCAGGTCTCGAGGTCCCTGCGCCCCGCTGGCCTAGCTCTCTCGCTACCCAGGACTCGGGGTCCCTGCACCGGTACCCCTTACCCAGGGGAGGGGTCGGACCCCGCGCGATCCCAGGCCGCTCCAGGCGCGGGCGCCCCTCGCTCCTCCCACCTAGACACCCCAACCCGCGCGCCCCCCCGAGACCTGGGACCCGGCCCCTCCGTCTGGGTCCGGCCATCCGGGCTCCGTTCCCACCTGCTGGTATTCCTGCTCCTGGGGCGCGAAGCCGCTGGGCACCGGGCGCAGCTGGAAGTCGGCGCGGGGAAGCTGGTGCAGGAGGTGCACCCAGGCCGAGGGCCGGTAACCCGGGGGCGCCCCCATGGCCCCGGGAGGGCCGGCGGGCGACGCGGAGCCGCGCAGCCAAGCGGGGCGCGGGCAGAGTGGGGTCTGCGGGCTACGGGGAGCGAGCGGGAGTCGCGGGGCGGGGATGGGGCTCAGTGCTGCCTCTGGCGGCAGCGCAGGGAACTGAGGCACGAGGGGGCGCCAGGGGCTGTCCACCTGGAGGGGCAGGTTAGGTTCCCTGGCCTTGGAGAGTGGGTTGTGTGGACTCGAGGCTGACAGCCTTCCTTGTCCGCAGGAAGGCCCGGCCTTGTGCTATTACCCTGGGACTTGGCGGCCCCGTTATCTCTTAAGAGCATCTCCACGTCTCCGTGAAGGGTGCTCGCATTTGCGCCGTGTTTTACAAGTCTTAACCTATTGCATCAGCATAAACCTGTCCTTCTGTGTCCTCTCCTGGAAAGAACGCCGCCACTTGGGTAAAAGCCCCTTCCCACATTCTTAACTTATGCAAAAGCATGGCTTCTATCTATGCAATACCTGAGCGCACAGGCTACTAGAGAATGCACTTTAAACCTCCGTGAGGACCCTGTCACTGGCATACAGGACCCCTCTTGTCTGTATCAGGGTGAGTCCTGTGTGCTTAAGAACCCCTCCAAACCAGGGATCACCTCCGAGTACATCCAGCCCCTGCCAGTCACTAGGAGGATTCTCCCAGGAACCACTGACGCTGCACAGGTAGAGGGGATGGGGTGGGAGGGGGTGGGGAGTCCTGACGGGAGCTCCGCTGCTGTTGGGGCTGACACCAAGATTCCCAAGCATCCCACCAGGGGGGCTGGTCTGTGTCCTTGCAAGGCCCAGATGAGTGGGAGAAGGGAAGGAGGTCAGCCATCCACCTGCCCCACCTTCAGGTTTGATCCTGGAGTGGTAGAAAAGGGTTGGAGGAAAAAGGGATGATAGTGATGGCGGTGGTGGAGATGATGGTGGGGGTGACAGGGATAGGATGGTGACAGCAATGATAGAGAAGACGGTGATAATGAGGGTGATGGTGGTGACGATGGTTGTAATGAGAGGAGGAGGATGGTGCTGGTGCTGATGGTGGTGTGGTGGTGGTGGTGATGACGGAGACTGGACAGAGTGAAGATGCTTCCCCATCACACACACACACACACACACACACACACACACACACACACTGTCCCTGCCTCAAAGCTTGTCCACCATCTGCAGTGCTGGCTGGAGTTGTGCCCTTCACTCCCTCGAGCAGGTGGCCTGCCTGCGTGGGGCTCAGAGCTTGACAGTACCCTAGGTGAGCAGCTGCAGCCATCCTCTGTGACCCTGGGCCAGGGATTCCCAAACCTGGAGTCTTCATTTCCTTGTCTACAAAATGAGGGGGGCAAACACTTTTCACTGCTCAGCATCCATTGAAAATGCATGCGGACGGGCTGGGATAGTAGCTCAGTGGCTTAAGTGGCTGCCTGGCAAGCACAAGGTCCCGAGTTCAATCCCTGGTTCCAAAAAAACAATACCCCCCCCCAAAACAACAACAACAAAAAGAAAATGTATGTGGGAAGAAGACAGGATCGGCCTGCTCTAAAGGCTCTGGTTTGGATGGTGTCCTGCATCACCCCCCAGGGCAGTAGTCACTGAGCCAGCAGGGCTTGCAAAGGGGAGCAGGATTCCAGGTACCCTGACGTGAGGATAAGGCCCAGGTGCACGAGCCCTCTGTGGCTCCCCTCTACCAGTGGGATCACTCAGCCCTCTCAGCCCACACCTGTGCACGCTCCATCCCCCCGCAGAGGGATTATGTTCAATAGTGGTGACTCTGACAAGCAGGGCCACCAACTCCCCCGCTTCTCCCCCTTCACTCTGCCCCCATCTGTCTTCTCTCAGGCGTGGCTGGGCCCAGAAGGCAAAGATCCTTAGAGAATGGCTTTAGCTCACACGCCCCAGGCCCACAGCTCCTGTGCTCTCACGTGGGAAACCCACAGAGCCATCTGATGCAAGTTGCTGGCTCAAGCTTTTCCATGCCATTGTCCCATCTGCTCTTCCTGGGGAAAACAAGTGGTTTCTCCTCAGAGGCCCTTGGGTGTTTCCGGGGGTCCACAGCTGAAGTTCCACAGGTGTTGGGGGGCTGGAGCGCCTGTGAACCCCCAAGAAGGGATGGCTCAGACCACGTGGCTGGTGCTTATTTAGCTCCAGACAGCGCCTGCCATATGGGAAGAGGGACCCTGCATTGCCAGATGTTCCAAATTTCCAAGGGAAGACATAAATCTGGGTATTTTTAAACGCAAAATCCCTCAGCTTTTAAATGTTAAAACTAATTCAAAAACAAAAAAGTACTGTGTGGGCCAAATAAAATCTGCCCGTGGGTGGCTTAGTGCTGGCTGGTCTGTAAGCCCTGGGTTAGCCAAGTGCTGGCAGCGGGCGGAGGAAGACGGTCCCCCACACAGCAAAGCTGAGAAGGAGCAGCCGGAGATGTGGGAGTGCAGCCGGGGAGAGGCAGCCGCGCCGCCCCCACTGGAAGGCCTACGGGCCAGCTCTCCCAGCACAGGCGGCACCTCCTGGGTGAAGAAGGGCTGGGCGAAGCTCCCCTGGCTTCAACTCTGGGAGGCCCGCCTGTGTGGTGGAGGAGGGCAGTTGTGTGAGAACCAGGAGCGAAGCCAAGCGCGGGTCCTGCACAGCCGGTCAGCAGCACATGCAGTCGGGGGTGGCTCATCGACCCGCTTGTCTCACATTCATGGGAGTGTCCCTGTGTCCCAGGCACTGCACTGCCTTCTGGGGAATGGAGATGAGAAAAAGAAAAAAATCTCCCCTCGGTGCAACTGACAGTCTGGAGAGGGGAAGGCAGAACGCAACCCATACTTTCAGGAGAAGAAACAATAGCTGGCGCCGCGGATGTGGTGGGCGGGAGTGGCCGCTGCTTATAGAAGATGCTGGCGTGGGGGAAGGAGAGGAGGGAGAAGATGCTCGGCGATGAGTTTCCCTCCACCAGGGGGCGCTTGAGCGAGGTTAAAATGAAGGAAGGGCTTTCTTTTGCCCCCTGTTCACCCTCTGGGATCTCAGCTCTTCACATCTAGGCTCGTCATCTCGACCTCATCTACGTCCCCTGGGTGTGGTGTGTGAGGCCTAAGCGAGTGGTCTGGGCAGGGTCCACAGAGTGGGCGCGTAGCTTAGATCAGCTACTTGGAACTGTGGCTATTGATGACAATGGCTTGACTACTGCAGTGAACTATCCGCCGAACAGAAGATGAAGTTAATCAGCAAGTACAGATGTCCCCTATTTAGGGTGGCGTTCCATCATGATAAACTCGTGGTGTGCTGAAAATCTTGTACGTTAACAACGCACTTCACAGGTACACCTAGGCCCACAGAATGTTGCGTCCTGGCCTGGCCCACCTCAGAGGCGCACAGGCCGCGGGCCTCGGCCCACAGCTGGGCAGACTATCCCAACCCGGCCGGCGCCGTGTGGAGTGCTAAGCGCCTTGAGTTGCTCATCAAAGGCTGTGTTGGAAAGGAGAAGCAGAATGGCTGTGGGGGAGGTTTCCCACCTTCCACAGGTGAAACACTGTAGGTGGTCATCGGGTGGTGGGGATCAGGCGTAAGCAGGAAAGCACCAGGAAGGATTACGAAGAGGAAGCTACCTAGTGGCAGGTGCCCAACCATCCTTCCTGCCCTTCTTGCTCTCCCTCCTGCCTTTTCTTTTCCTCTTTCTTTCTTTCTTTCTTTCTTTCTTTCTTTCTTTCTTTCTTTCTTTCTCTCCTTCCCCCTCTTTTGTCAAGCCTTTATTGAATAAGAGTCAACATAGAGCCTGACAACACAGGTCCTGACAGCTGACCTATGTTGAGTAAGCCCTGGGTAGCTGGCTAGTTTCGCTCACTGAAAGGAAAAGGCAGCGAATCCAGACAAACAGAAAGTGTGCGAGCCACTCATTCACTCATTCTTGTAAATGTTCTTTGAGTGTCTGATAGCGATCAGGCTCTGTATTGAGCAAGCTCAAGATCTATGAATTAAAAAAGAAAGACTCTATGGGTTCACCCATTCATCTGTGCATTCATTCCATGGCTTTCCTGGACACCAATGCGCTAGACAGCCATTCTTGGCCTTTGGCCTTGGTGATGAACAGAACCGAGTCAAAGCTTTGCTCCAATGAAGTTTAGGTCTGGTGGCAGAGAGACCAGTTAATATGCAGATGTGTCAATATAATCAGTGTACCAACTGGGCTGGTGTCACAGTCAATTTTATGTCAACTCCTGGAAAACTGTTTCTGGTAGTGTCTGTGACAGTTTCCAGGAAGATTAGATTAGGATCAGTACACTAAGTGAAGAAGGGCGCCCTCCCCAGTGTGGGTGGGCATCGTGCCATCGACTGAGGGCACAGATAGAGCAAAGTGGCAGAGGGCTGGCCACTGCATTCTC
>NDGN011464576.1:0-14469 GCA_002564285.1 Tympanoctomys barrerae
GTCCTACTAATCGGTTTTGAAACTGTCTCATTGCTATTTCTCAATAAAATTAATTTTAAAAAAACAGGAAAAAACCCCAAAACTTAAATGATGCTTACACCCTCGGTGACTGAGCAGGCATCGTTCCCTCTGCTCTCTCCTGAAGGTGAGAAGCTGGGGGCCCCCACGCCTGAGCTTTCCATATGCTTAGGCTGTGCACGCACTCCCCTCTCATCAGGGAAGGGGAGGATGAGTCCAGCTCGGCTCTCACCTGGTGAAGCCATAAAATAAAGACCGTTGCTGGCTCCCACGACTTCTTTCTCACGCTTGCTTGTTTCCAAAGATGTCTCCACACACTTAGTCCCTGGCGGTCTTGGCCTCACCAGCGCGCACTTCTGGTGCACATTCGCCCTCGCTGGCCATGTGCTCGCTTAGAGCCTACCTGCTCTCTTCACGGGCCAGAAGCGCGAGGGCAGGCGAGCTGCAGCGCAGTGTTCCCGTAAGTCCTTCACAGCGTGTCTTGTCCTTGACCCCTCAGCACCACCTGAAGAAGCTGGAAGGTCGGCGCCTGGACTTTGATTACAAGAAGAAGCGACAAGGCAAAATTCCAGACGAAGAGCTCCGTCAAGCTCTGGAGAAATTTGATGAGTCTAAAGAAATCGCCGAGTCGAGCATGTTTAATCTCCTGGAGATGGATGTGAGTAACTCTTTCATGGCTTTTTAAAATTTAATTGTGTCATGACAGCACAGAAATGTGTTTAAAATACATTATTAAAAATATTAATGTCTGGTTATACTCTGTGCTAGGAACACATAGATGACAATTGCTTCTAAATCATTTTAAATGATAAATAGATTGAGAAATGGGAAAGATTTTTCTTCTTCCTTGCAGTTTGATTAAATAGATTTTTGCCTGCTACTGAATGTTGATGTGTTACCTGTAGTGCCAAAATAAAGGGTATTTGTGATGGTCCTGTACAAATCCATTACTTAATAAAAGCACTCTAGAAATATAGGTCCAACACACTGATTATAAATGAATATCAACTGAAACACATTCCGACTTGTGTCCAGCATAGACTAAAATGATCTGTACTTGGAAGTGAAGCTGACTTTTTTTTTGCAAAAGTAATTTCTATTAGGATTGATGACTGTGGCAAAGGAAATATATCTGGAGCTTAGATAAAGTGGGGTAAAAGCTGTACCTGAATCTTCAGAGTACTCCGTTAGTATTGGTGGCCTTAGACTTTCCTATCATTGTTTTCTCTTCTTCCAAGCCCTTCAGCTGCCAGTCAGCTTCCACTGAGATGCTGACCGGTACTTTGTGTGTCCAGTTCCTGTATCAGTCAGGGCTCTACACACAAGCAGAATCAGCAGGGTGCAGATATAAATGCAGACACAGATGTGTAGCTACAGGAGAGCCACGGTGGGGAAGTCAACTCGTGAGGTCAGGAAGGTGCGGAGTCTTGCACACTGTGTTCCCTGAAATCTGGAGAAGCAGAGAGGCTGGTGTCAGGGCTCAGTCCAAGTCTGAAGGCCTGAGAAGAGGTGGGTTGAAGGGAGAACTGTCTCTCTCTCTGAGGCCAGAGGCTTGAGGGCCTGGCAGAGGCAGGAGCCATTGGTGCAAGGCCTGGATTGTAAGTCTGATTGCTGGAGAACCTGGAACTCCGATGTCTAATTCCCTGTCGTTTTATTCTATCAAGGCCCTTAGATGGCTGGGTAGTGCTTACCATCGCTGGGTACAGCGGCTCTTCCTTGCTGGTTCAGCTGGGCATGGGGTGCACACCTGTAACTCCAAAGGCTGGGGAGCTTGAAGCATCAGGATCACAGGTTTGAGGCCAACCGGGGCAACTTAGTAAGACCCTGGGTTCACCCCAGCCCCACACCCCTAGAACCAGTGATCGAGATGTTAGTATCTTTTGGAAACACCATCATAGACCGAATAAGATTTTGCTGGCTAATCTCAGTATTCCTTTATCCAGTCATATTGATGCCTAAAGTTAGCCATCACATATTTTATCTACTTTAATCCTGCCTTGACTTTCCTCCTACCCACAGACCGTGCACATGTATATGTGTATGAAGCGATATAGTCTGGAGGGATCCTGTGCGAAACCCTGAATCATAGAGCTTCTCATTCCCAGGATCCCACCCAGCCTGCAGCTCACAGAACAGCATAGCCTGTGTGATCCAGGAGCCGCTGCCTGCTCGGATCACAGCACAGCGCAAGACGCAAAGCGAAAGTGACGAAGGGGGCTTAGAACATTAGAGCTAGAGGGAAAGCAAGACGTGACCCGACCCTGCCTCTTTACACTGCAGATGGAGCTCAGAGCTCACAGAAGGTTCTCTGGCATGCCGTCCTGACTCCGTGGGTGCCCATGCAGGAAAGGCAGCAGCCACATTTTCGCGGCACTGATACTAGCTTAGCAAAAGAAGTAGGGAAGCAAGAGTCGTCTGGGCAATGCATCTTCTTCCTATAGAAAATTAGTTAGAGCCCCAGCCTCTCCAAAGAATGTAGCTAAGAATGAGACTTTTCCATAGGAGTTAGGTCGTCTTCATGAAGTCTTTCTAATACTGCCTTTCCTTGTGGTCCTGATATACAGGGTTCCAAGCGTAAGGGTATTTTCGTATCCTGCGGAAACATCTGTCTTAGCCTGGCTTGCCACGGTCATTCGCATCGCCCAGTACTAGAGTGTGGGCTGGGGACCGTCCTTCCATGTGTGTGTGTGTGTTGGGGGTGGGCAGCTGCTTCAGGACAGCACCTGGACACTAAGGCATGGTTTCTGTGTCCATCTGCAGATTGAACAGGTGAGCCAGCTCTCCGCACTCGTGCAAGCCCAACTGGAGTACCACAAGCAGGCAGTGCAGATCCTGCAGCAGGTCACTGTCCGGCTGGAGGAAAGGTAAGCTCCTGACCCCCGCCTTGGCGTTTTGTTCTTGTAAGTGATGAGCAAAGGAATGGAAATCATACGTTCGGGAAGAAACTTCTGCCAGAACCCCTGCTGACCCTGTGCAGAAACGTTATGGATCTAGCCTTGCGTTTATGAGGGACTGCTGGGCTGTGTGTTGGCTGCCTCAGTAGGGGCACCAAAATGCTGCCGATGACCGTGACGTGCTGTTCGCTGAAGAGCTATTCTGTGTGGAGTGTGGATGTATATAGGCTGTCTCGAAGCTGCTGTGGAGACTAAGTGTTGTTAGCTTCAACTAGCAGATGAGAAAACTAGGAGATGAGGCCCCGAGGGGTCAAGTAACTCACCAGGGCCGCCCAGTCAGCTGTGGGAAAGCCTGCAAAAGACGGTGTGCAAAGCGCACTTTGTGTTTCTGTGAATGTCAGTCACCCAGTATGAGAAAGAGCCTTTCTCAGTGCCTGTTCTATCCCCTTGGATGTATCCCACAGCAAGCCATCATAATTTTCTGTCCAAATGGGGTTCTGAAGACCCACCCTGAACTGCAGTATGGATTCCTTGACCAACGTTGGGTCTTGTATGCTAAGAAACCCAGTCACAAAAGCATTTAATGTACCTAATCTATGGACTGAAATAGGTTAGCAATGCAGTACCCTACAGAGTACCCACCAGTTATAGTGAATGCGTGGCAGGCAGATGTGTGGCTTAGGGCCACTGCCCAGCCCTGTGAGGTGTTGGAACTGCACGCTTAGGAGGCGGGAAGTGTGCGAGTCTGTCTGTCCATCCGTCCATCCATCTGTCTGTCCGTCCGTCCGTCCATCCTTCCTTCCTTCACTTTTTCTCTGTCTCTCTTTCCCTCTTGCACTCTTACTGGTGCCTAGGGATTTAGGGATTGAACATAGGGCCTTCTGATAAACTTCTCCCCCAGCCCATTGTTAGAATTTATCTCTAGGAGGCTCTCACCAAGGAGCCGAAGCTGGGCTCAGCAGTGGGACCTTCCGAGCTCAGCCTCCCACAGTGCTGGGACTTCAGGCGTGAACCCCCACACAACTTGGGTGCATGTTGCTAACACAGGAAAAGATGGAAATTGGCTGCAGATTCTAGTGAGTGTGTCCCTTTGCACTGTTACAAGTTTAAAGAATACCAAGTGAAACTGCCCCACGGGGCTATCAGCATGTGTTATTTAGGCAGACAAAGCAGTATGATTGTGCTAAACACAATCCTTCACAGGTCCAGCAGCAGCCTTTTTTCTCAGGCTATAGCCAGGTAAGACTTCCAGAGCTGGTCTTACGGCAAGTTGCGCAGTGAAGACTGCACTTGTATTGTGCTGCAGAGTTAGGATGATGCGTTTCCATTCCTAGTGGGTCAGCCTGTCGCTCTTCAGCCCTGTCTGATTGGTGCTTTCATTGTATAATTTTCTTCCACCCGCCCTTGTGGATATGTGCGTAACATGGAAGCCTAGAGAATGAGCAAAAAGCACATCCTCAAAACACTAAAATTGGGCGGTAGTATTTCAGTTCACAAACAGTGCTGTTTGCACACAGTTTGGTTTGAAAACAAAAGTATTCAGCAAAATTTTGTCTCCATTTTCAAACTCAGCACCTGGTGACAAGCACAGCCCTGGCTGTCTTCCCACACAAACACAATTGGAGCCCTTCCCCCAGAATCAGAACAAGGAGGGTAGTGCCTCTGGGACACCTGCTGAGCACCCAAGGGCCATGTTCCTCTTGTTCCCATTTGTGAAATGAAGTCAGCGCCAGTCTGCAGTCTGCATACTCTTACTGCTCACAATTATTGCAGATTTCTAGTGTTCAAGAAGTATAAATTCTTATCCTTTCTTTCATAAACACCGGAAGCTCGGCAAAGTATTTCTCGGTGTACTCTGTGCATCCGTCAGCCTGTCTTTTGCTTGTCTCCCCAACTCCTTTCCCATTCTTATATCTCAAAAAGCCGACTACTTAAGAGTCCAGTATCTCTTACTTCCCTTTTTCCAAATTCTCTCCATGGAATCCTTTACCTCCATATTACCTCCTGCAATTACCTCCTTCTGATGTTTTATCTCTTTCTGTGAACTTTCACCAACTTCTCTTTCCTTTGCTTGTTTGTTTGTTTGTATTTAGTACAGGGTCATCAGGGTCTCACTACACAGGTTGGACTCATAGTGATTCTCCTGTCTTCAGCCTCCTAAGCGCTGGGATTACAGGCGTGTGCCACCACACTCGGTCTTAATTGCAGTCTCAGCGCTCCCCAGGGGCAGGGCCAGCACAGCATGCTGGAGAACGAACCCCAGCCACTGTGCTGTGCCTAAGCAGACACTTTAGTCCGCTGCGCTATCTGGCTGACACTGTAGTCCACTGGGATGTCTGGCTGGCCCTTTTTAACTTTCACCAACTTCCTCACTGCGAAGGGTATTCCGCCTCGTCCCCTTTTGCACCCAGGGTTCCTACAGATACCTCTGTGCGCACTTCGGATAAGGCATGGTGCTCTACTCAGTCTCCTCTACAGACCTGAAGCTGCTCTGTGCTGAGAATGCCCTCTCACTGCCCTTTGTGCTCCTGGCATAACATAGTACAGATGTTTATTGCTCAGAGAAAGGAGGGAGGAAGTGACGGATTAGAAATAAGATTGAAGGCAGTGAGGACAGGACCAGGAATGTGCGCCTACACAATGAGGAGGCTCAGGTCCTTGGCCGCATTTTCCACTCTGTTATGTTAGATCAGGGAGGGACCCGGACATGTCCACTTGTGTTGCTTTTTTTTTAACTATTTTTGTGTGTGTGTGTGGAACTGGGGATTGAACTCAGGCCCTTGTGCTTGCCTGGGAAGCGCTTATTCCACCGAGCCACCCCCCTGGCCCCTGTTGCTTTCTTTTTACTTCTTAGTCAGTTACATAATCTCCTTCATCTCTTTCCTTACCCATGCAGGATAAGACAGGCCTCCTCCCAGCCTAGAAGGGAGTACCAGCCCAAACCACGCATGAGCCTGGAGTTCCCCACTGGAGACGGCACTCAGCCCAACGGGGGTCTCTCCCACACTGGCACACCCAGACCTGCAGGTGAGGGGCTGGGGCTGCACATCCCAGTGCATGAGCCTGGGGCAACCTTTGACATTTCTCAAGAAATTTTGGGGCGTTCCAGTCCAGCGGCTTAACAAGGTCCAGTGATACAGTACTGGTGGGCTGGGTTGCCGGGTAGACAGGCTGGGGTCCTTTTTGCTTTCCCCCTGGCCTTTGCTCATCTGTACCCCTTCCTTTCTCAGTAAAATGTTCTTTGTTTGAACCTTTTTCTCTGTCAGTCATCAACAAGCAACGGTCTCCTGGCTACCACATTTGCTTTGACTTTGCTTTGTGGTCATAATCATCGTAACTCCTCAGCTCGGGGGTGCCCCAGCACACACGTGAGAACGAATGCTCTCCGCAGTGTGAGCCACCCAGGTCCCCAAGCACTCGCCAGCAGGAGTGCCGGGAACATGTAGGGCTACATTTGTTTTGCAATTTTTTTTTAATTTAAAGAGAACAAAAAAATAGTAAAAATAAATAGATATACAATTTAAACAAAATGATAGGAATTCAACAGTGGTTGTCATATTGCATATTGTTGTCTTCAAATTAGTTGTTCACATTACTAGATATAATCATACAAAATAGGTCATAAAAGTTAAAGAAAAAAGGAAAAAATTCCAGCATTAACTGTTCTTTATAATAGACCAGTAGAAATCAGCAGTGCAGTTGTTCAAGGCACGTATACCCTATAGATATGTGTGTATTTTCCCCCTTCCTGCGCTTTCTTTTCTCCTTTCCCTCATTCCATTTATTAATTCTCTCTGAGCAGTTTCTTTCCTTTTTGGAGTGTGTATTGTACCTTTCAGATTATTTACTCTGTCGGGTTCTTACACTAGGGAAGCAGTGCAACATTTACACATGCAGGGCTGATTTATTAAGACAGAAACACTAAATTACTGGAGGAGAAAGTAGGTAGAAATCCTGAAGACATCCAGGTAGGCAGAGAGTTCATGGACAAAAACCAAACTACACAGGAAAAACTTCAAATAGTCAATAACTGGGATCTTATTTCACTGAAAAGTTTTTGCACATCAAAAGAAATCACCAACAGAGTAAAAGGAAACCTACAAAATGGAAAAAAATTTTAGCTGGCTGTTCCTCAGACAAAGGACTTCTATGTAAAACATATAAAGAATTATAAAGAAAATCAGGTTCCCAAAATTCAAAGAATCCAAAAATGGGCATCTGAGATGAATACACATTTCTCGGATGAAGAAATGCAAATGGCAAATAAAAATTGGAAAAATGTTCACCATCGTTGGTCATTCAAGAAATGCAAATCAAAATAACACTGAGATTCTGTTTCACCCCAGAAAGAGTGGCTATCATCAAGAAGTCAGNGGGGGCGGGGGGGGGAAGAGCCCTTCTCCGCTGTTGGTGGGAGTGTAGACTGGAAAACCACTATGGACATCAGTGTGAAAATTCCTCGGAAAACTTGGATTGAAGGTCCCCTTTTACCTAGCTGTTCCCCTCCTGGGTATTTTTCCAAAAGAGCTGACGTCATCATACCATAACAATATATGTGCTCCTGTTTATAGCAGTGCAATTTGTCATAGCTAAATCTTGGAGGCAACCCAGATGCCCACCACCTGAGGAATGGATGAAAAAGATGTGGTATTTTGTACAGTGGAGCATTACTCAGCTATAAAGACAGATAAACTCAAGGCTTTTATGGGTAAATGGATGAAACTAGAGCTGGAAGTCTTGAGCCCATAAGCTCATGGTGGAATACTTTCAGAAGCTTAGCGCCTGTCAGGGCTCCTTTCCCAATTGCAGCCCTCACTAGTTCCTGGTTCTGTGGTACTAAGGTTGACATAAAAGCTGAATTCTATTTTCCTTAGGAATATTGAACCATACCTAGTAATCCTTTATTTCTGTCCCTTTACAGAGATCGTATAAAAGCCTTTACTTGAGATGTTTCCAACTCTAACACTTGCTTGGTTAAGTAAGCTGGAGCCCCTTTTTCCTGGGTGTGGACTTTAAAGATACGCACTTTTATGCTGTTGTCCTTGTATTTTCTGACAGCAATGCTAGAGTCTGCTAGCAAGAGAAAAATTTCAGAGGGAGAGGAGCGAAGGAAGGAAGCCGGGGAGGGGCAGGCGGGGGCTGCTGTGTATTAAGGCTCCTGTGCTTCTGTGTTCTTCTCTCCCACTCTCACCTCCAGGTGCCCCCATGGATCAGCCCTGCTGCCGAGCGCTGTATGACTTTGAACCTGAAAATGAAGGGGAGTTGGGCTTTAAGGAGGGTGACGTCATCACACTCACTAACCAGATTGATGAGAACTGGTACGAGGGGATGCTGCACGGCCAGTCAGGCTTCTTCCCCATCAATTACGTGGAGATTCTGGTTGCCCTCCCCCATTAGGCTGTCACGCTGGCCAGCTCACCTCCGTCTGGCCCAGGTAGCTGAGTTTACCCACTGCTTTGGCAATGCTGCTCACAACACCCTTGGGTGCAGGCCGCAGTGGACCACGTCATCCGCCCCACCCTTGTCTAGGGTTGACTTGTGCGTGCCCACTGGGGTCATGGTGATGGCTGGTATCTTCTGAGCCCAGTGGGCATGGCATGTGCTTTTAAACGCCCTCTGAGACTACCAGTGGTCACAGCGCTGCCGCTTCCACAGTTCTCGGGAGGCCGTGGGCTTAGGGTATGGCCATGAGCCATGTCACAGAAAGACCATCCCACTGAAGATATTGCCTGTCACCCAGAGGCCGTACCAAGCCCTCAGGTTCTCCATCCACAGAGGAGGAAGTTCTTGCTTTCACATTGTCCCTTCCCAAACATGTGAGTCAGAATTGTCAAACAAATCCTCCCTCACCAGCAGATTTCTTCTGGTCTAAGTGAGTGAGTGTCCTGATGCCAGCAGTAGAGAAGTTTTCAGTGTGGATTGAAATCATTCTTGCAAACCTTTCTTCACCCCATGTATGCCTGCTTCTGAGGTGCAGCCAGTTTTATTCCCTTCGTGCTATTAAAGCTAGAGTGAGATTCTCATTTATTTCTAAATAAGACAGCAGTCTGCATATTATGGGATAGGCTGGAGAGAAGACCTTTGCCATGGTGTGGACTGGGGAAGAGTTGTTTCCAAGCTTACATGTCTTGCAGTCCAGAAGCCGTGTACATATGTAGGCATTTCTGAAGGATAAGGGAAGGGAAACAACCATAAAATAAGTTTTATTTGTGAAGTATGTTTCATGAATCTGTTTGGCACAAAGAAACAAGGAGAAAACTCTAGTAACCTCTTTCCCCTGACTTCACAGATCAAGAGACAGTAAACACCTTTCACTTTGACCTCGTGTTCCTTGAGCATCGTTTTGTGCATATTCTGCCCTCAATGAGGACCAAATAAAGATGGTTTTTGAGCTTAGCAGATTAAGGTGTGTGGCTGCTGATGCCTGCCCAGTTCAGTTGGCACTTCCTTATCTGTTCTTTCTCTCCCTCCTTCCTTTTGTGTGTACAGTGCTGTGTGTAAGCTTATCCATGTTGGGGTTTTCCTATGTCATGAAAGTCCTGTTAGGGATCCAGAGTTCTATTTATCTAGCTGTACAGACTCTTCGAGAGGTTTACCGTGCCGCTTCCAGTGTGCCACCTGTGGTAGTGGATCATGTGGAGTAAAAGGCAATCTTACTGCTTAATGTATAAACTCACCATGGGAAGCATTGCTGTTTCCAATAAATATTGCTGAGAACAAAATCAAAGGCTTCGCTTCTTCACTGTGTGTCAGTTCTTTGCATCTGGCAGTGGGCAGATTTAAGCTTGTTTCAGTCTCAGTTAGCTTCCGCTGCAACCGAACCAGATGTGGATCCGAGTCCGTCTGCCTCACTGCACGTAGGGCAAGGAGCAAGCTAGGCTGGATAAAGCAGCGTCTCCGGGACCCCAGAAAGGAGTCCAGTTTGCGGGAGCGGAGGAGTGAGAGAGGACTTCTGGATGTTAAAAGAGGCGTCATCCATAGTGGTGTCATCAAGAGAGTGTCACAGTAGAAGGGCAGAGTGCGTCCCATCTACCAGTCTTTGCTTTCGTGCATGCACATCAAGAGATACATAGTGAAATGTCTGTTGACCAAAAGCCACCATGTTTTTCTCTTGTGTGTCATTTATGTTGGAATTGAGAGGGCTGAGAAAAGTACACAAAATGCATAATTTTCCAAGCTCTGAAGAGAATAAACACTAGTCCAGATTTTCTAAGCTAACATGAGTTTAGCATACAAAATCCTATGTGTAAATTAATATAGCATGAAAAATGTTTTTGCTAACCGCACGAGGTCCATGGTCTTACAGGTGATCTCTTTGTCATTTTAAAACATCAATGATACTGTGTATGTGCACAATCCAGGAGAATCTGCACTGTTGGAATTCATAAGTGAATTGAATAGGACTACTGGAAATAAGATGCATACACAAGACTTGGTTTATTTCTCTATGCTAATTAGAATAATGCAGTTTTAAATGATTTTACAGGATCATCAAAAAGTCAAACTTTCAGACAAAAATCTGGTAAGATTGTGTACAGGCTTCACGTAGAAAATAATAAAACATGCTCGAGAAAAATGTCGGCCTTGGTCAGTAAAGACACAGTTCTGCTCATGGATGAGAAAAGTCAATCCCGTAAAAATACTACTTCTCCTTGGATCTACCTACTCCAAAGGTGACTGCCATTTCAGCCTGAATCTCAGGAAACCTTTTTTCTGTTTAAAAATTTACAAATTTAGTTTTTAAGCCTAATCATATAACACATGGAAAGGATGGCCAACTAGCTCAGCAGATTAAAGCGCTTGCAAGCAGGTACAGGTGCCAGGGGTTCAGTTCCCTTGCCTGTCATGTGGGCCCTGCCCCCAGGGCTTGCTGAGATAGCAGTTGAGACTGGGCGGGGTGGCGTGCGCCTGTAATCCTAGCTCTTGGGAGGCTGTAAACAGGCAAATCATTACAAGTCCGATCTAGTAGTGAGACCCAGTAGGCCCTTCTCTAAAATACATATAACATGTGGAAGGGGGAAATGATATTTTTCTGCAAACAAAGGATTTATTTTTGTAGATAAAGTTCAAGTAATAAAGCTGGATTATTGACGTACAAATAAAATAGATGGTCTACAGCATCATTCGTGGGCCTAGATAGAGATGCAGAGACAACTGTAGGAGCCAGCAAAGCATCCCTTATCTGCAGTGTGATCTGTTCATGTCAGCTGGCCTAATCTGACATCAGCCCCATAGCGCCCACAGGAGCCCACAGCAGCAAGACCCTGCACGGTAGGGCAATGTCGTCGTGAGTTGGTGTCAGGTGATGCAGAGGTGCCCTGAGCCCAGATTTGAGGACAAACATTTAAGGGAGCGTTCTGCACATCATTACTGATATCAGATTTGCAACTGATTGAACCCTTATTTTTATTGAAACAATACATACATTTTTTAAAAATGGAAAAGACGGACAATTTCGTCAACCACCTGGAAGTTCAACTCACCTGAAAACTTTTTCTTCAAAGTCTAGTCGCAGAATAAACTGTATGAAGTAGAAAGGGACATGGAACTGAATTAAACTGAATTAAAATTACAAGTTCACTAGAAGAATCACCTGTTTTTCCAAGGCCTTACAGTGAAAACTCTGGGAAAACAGTGGCTTTCTCCCTAGTTTATTTTCACTGCAAAAAAAAAAAAAAAATAGAGAATGAGCATGACATGACCCAGACTGAAAACTTCCCTGGTGCTGGGCATGCTGAGCGTGCATCCTGGAACGTGCCAGGCCTACGCTGCACGCATCGTGTGGGGAATTAGCACTACCTAACGGCTGTACTTTCCAGAGAGCTTTGAGCATCCCCAACATGTAGACACCGGATTTCATTAGCAGATCGGGAGCTACTGCTTAGCGAGTGGACTGCCTTTAGTCCCGCGTGGGAAGTTTGGAAGGAAGGACTTCATGCTGAAGAGCGAGGCAGTGGGGGCCGCATCAGGAACTCTGGTGATGAGCCAAGGAGAAGACCATCTTGCGCGTCCCAAGCGCAGCTATTGAGGACCTTTTGTGAACCTTTAGGTTAAAGGAACTGTCAAAGAAAAGAGCAAAGGTATTTGCAAGGGCCACAGAATGCTAACCAAAGGTCAAGCCCCCGAGTGTCACTCAGCTAACACAAGTACCTTAGAGGGTCCTTCCATTTGTGGTCGAGCTTCTTGAAGGGTTGAACAGGTGGACTTTGGAAATAAAAGGATGAAGGGTAGCACTGCATTACCACTTGTTTGCAAAGCAGAGATTTTCAGGAGTTTGGGGAAAGGCCAGAGTATCCATTTCTAAAAACCTCTACCAAGAGCTAGTAAGATAGCTCAGGGAACTAAGCACCTGCTTAGGCAAGTGTAGAGACCAGGGTTCGATCCCCAGCACCACATGCCCCACCGGCCCTGCCCCCAGGCGTGCTGAGCCAGCGACCGAGTCTGGACATGATGGCACACACCTGTAATCCCAGCACTGGGGAGGCTGAAAACGAATCACTATGAGTCCAAGCCAAGACTCTGTACCAAATACATTAAAAATAAAAAAACTAAACCCTCTACCAGAGATTCTTATTACCATCTCTTAAGAGCACACCTGCCTCCAGTAGGACTTGGAGATGAGAGACTGGGGAAGCACCAGAGCAGTGGGGGTGAGCGCGTGGAACCAGTGCTGCAGGGCGCTGTCCGCGGCATCGACAGCTCCAAGGCTTGCCGTCGTCGCTGACCTAGTGTCTCCTGAACCTAAGTAATGGTGAGTCACCTGGGAGTAGTGTTACAAACCGAGTTTCAGGGATCTGTCCCACTTAGTGTGAGTCAGAGTTGCCCAAATGGGGGCCTAAGAAGCTGTACTTTGCATTAAGGTTTAGCAAAAGATCATGCAGTGCACCTGAAACGCTGAGGTGCTGCAGAGCAGCTCCCTGGACCCATCGCAGGTGTCTGCAGTCTGGGTCTGGAGTGGCGTCTGAGAAGTTACATGTCTGTCAAGCACCGTTCGTAACTAGGGTGCCAGGCCTTGGGCCGCATTTGGAGGAGTGCTTCCCTAGGAAGAGCCGGCTGGTGCCTGGCATTTGCCCTGCCCGTGCTGGTCAGCGTGATGAGGAACCACAGATGCATTTTCTAGTTCCTTTCCCCAAGTAGTTGTGCCCTACAGTGAGTGCAGTTGCCTTGGGAGAGTGATACAGAGGATCCAGGCTTTATTTGCAGAGTTCTACAGTCCAGTTGCCACCCTTCCCTGGGGGCCGCTGCAGCTCCCTGCGGGAGTCTGAGGTGGAACTGAAGAGTGCCTCCCTGGGGCTCACACTGGGGGAGTCTGGGACATGCTTGTCTGCATGTGAATGCTTAGAGAGGCTCACAGGCTTCTTTTACCTATACTTTCCTCTGCTTGTTTAGCTTACTCAAGCTCAGTGATGGATTCTGTAACATGTGACTCAGAGGCTCCCCTCATCCAGGTGGCCTTACAAATCTAGGACGTCCAGTGTTTTTGCAGCCTCTACTGGTGACCAGAGGTAGCTTGGTGTGAGCTGGACTGACTTGGAATCCCCACGGCCTTCCTGGCCATTCCTTCCTCAAGGAAGGAATTTAGTGCCCACTCCGTGTCTTTCAAGGGAACTGCAGATAGGGCTGTGTAAAGCGGGCAGAGCTTCCCACAGGGGGCTGCTGGCAGAGTGCTCGCGTTCCTTTTTTAGATCCCTGGGTCACATGCTTCTGTTCAGGATCACGAAGGGCATTGGGTCCTAACGTTAGAGAGGCCGAGCGGGTTGCCTAATAGGGGAGCAGGATCTGGAGGTCTTACATGCGTCCCTCCCCCTGCCCCCGTAGTTCATGTGTGGGTGCTGTCCCGAGCCTTGTTCTGAGGAACCCTGGCTCAGGCGGGCGTAGGGATTGCTTGCCCTGTGAGCACCGCAGAGGAAGGATCAGCTCAACGGTGCGGGGGAGAGCCAGGAGGACCGTCCCAGCCATGAAGGGGAGAGGAGGAGCCAGCCTCCTCGCGTCTGGTGATGCGCGGGCCTCTCCAGAGGCAGCGAAAGGCACTGCGAAGTGCCACGTCAGCCCCTGACAGGAGCAACAAGACAGCTTTTTTTTCTAGATTTTTCTTCTTAGGCACATCAATATCTAAATTCCTCATGTGGAGGATATCGAGAGGAGGAAGCTGGTCCCTGAGCCTGCGGAGACCTAGCCTAGCACACCCACGCGCCATCGTGTTAATGCCATTTGATGTTATGCGCTGTCTTCACGTTTTTTGCCCTTCACCGCATTGTTCTTCCTCGTATTTTGCTTAGCTTTATGGGGCCTACATTGCCCTCTGCTGGCCCAAACGTATTTAACCCATTTGTAAAAATTAGCCATTCCATTTGATAACCCTCTGGACCTTCGCTCTAGGTCCGCCTGGCACTTTTTCAGCCCGGTGCTGGGGTCCGAGGAAGCCGGGATGTCTCTCTGGCGCGGTAAAGCGTCAGTACAGAGGCACGTTCCTGCGGTGTCCTCCTGCGTGGAAGCTAGTGCTTGGTCGTCCCAAATGACTGAGGAGACAAAGCCACTTGGGTCGTGGAAGCAGAGC
>NDGN011464580.1:0-16847 GCA_002564285.1 Tympanoctomys barrerae
TCATATTATTTTGTTTAGTGAAATTTTATATCATTGGTAATTTTTGTTTTAATACTATTTTGTCCTCTCTTTAAAAAAATAAAAAATAAAAGGTTCACCAGGGTCTAGGTTCACCAAGGTCTAGAGATTTTTAAGGGGTTTAGAAGGGAGCTTGGGCTGTCGTGTAAGCAATGTAACTCTATTCTATAGGAGATTATATATGCTTTAGAGTCCAGCCTATGTTGTGCTTACATAATACCTGTGCATGGTCCATGTGCCCTTGGGTAAATGGCCTATCTGATCGAATTTTGGAGAGGTCCCAGATAGTTAAAGGACACTTGGGAGATGGTTTTATGAGATCCCTGGAGGGTCCTGACTCAGCAGACCCCATTGTGGGCCTCTCTACTCTCTTTGAGGCCACTGTCCTTATCGTTGAATAGAGCCCTAACTCTGGTTTCACTGATTTTTGTTACATCATCAAACTGAAGTGAGAACACACTCCAGTATCTTTGAGGAGAAAGAAGAGGCTGACATCTAATCTGAGAAGCAGGAGGAGGGTGACCTAGAACATTCTTCTGGAGATTCTGAGGTCCTACAGCTAAGCAGTATCCCACCAGCTTTCCAACCTTCCTCCTGCTCTGATTTAGCCTTCTTTGTTGTTGACTTCATGCAACACAACATGACACAACACAACAAACAAAACAATCCTCTAACCCTCCTTCCACCACTTTCTAAGCTGAGAAGAAAGCCTCCTAAATACTTTTATTCCCTGAAGGAGTTATTTATTTGTTTATTTTTTTACAAAGAAATAATGTCTCTGAATCTGACATTTGTGATGATTTTTTTTTAAAAGCAAGCATTAACCAAGTCAACAGCTGTTTTGTTTTAAGTCATTGCTGGGTCTGGTGAGCAGGCTGTGTGGTGTACATACTTTGTAAACACTCAGAGAAGACTGTGTTCAGTGTCCTCCGGTCAAAACTGACTTTCTCTGGTTCCTACATCATTTCACAGGGAAAGATTCTAACAGCAGAACCTGGATGAAGGGAGGTGGACACGCTCGGCAAGGACACATGCTGTGGTAATTGGGCTGGGAAATCAAAACATATCTCTGAGCAGCCTGTGCACTTCTTGTGTACTCTGAAGACTTTGGCTTTTCCCCTTGTATTAGAAGAGGCCAGCCATACATGCCACTGGGCTTCTTCATAGCTGGACAAATAAAATCAGAGGAGTCTTGTCTCTAGGCAGTACTAGAAAGAATACTTCTCCAGACACCTTCTAAGGGCCAGTTGAACTCTTTGAAGTCCTTGCTGTTCCAGTTCTTGAGAAACAAGCTGATCTCAATGGGGGACAAGATTGCTTTTGTAGTCTTACAGGGCACTCTCCAGCATTGCTCCCACTCTTTCTTCATCATTTCCTAGAGTCCTGTAGCTCATTTTCCTGACCTAGCTTATTCCTCCAAGATTATCCAGGTCCTCTTCCAAAACTTACCTCCAATCAAGTCACTGCCTTGTGTGCAAAATCATTCCAATTTTAGTAGCTGTGCTGCTGAAGCAACCACTTGTTTGCAAAATAAACAAGTCATCAGCCAGACTTTGTTCCAGAAAAGAGCAGCAATGCTTCAGATTTCAATTCTCCTTAAACTGTGGCTTTGGCAGTCGATGCAGCTGAGTTAAGGCACTGAGGTGATGGGGAGAAGGTTGAAGGGGAGATGCTCAGTGCAAAGGTCCGGGGCCAGAGATTGCTCTGGCTCTTGGAAGACTCCAGAAGTGGACCTGAATTTGCCTGCTTGTTGACCTGTCAAGTCTCTGCCTCTTTCAAGGTCAATGGGGTCACCTTGTGGTTGATACTTTTATATGATGTTACATAGCATTTGGGTTATGAATGCCATGTGCCCCAAATCCTTTCTTTTGTCTGAGGTCTCTAAAAATAATTGCGCTGCTGTGTTCTCTTGGGTGGCCTACACTCCCTCTGTTTGCACAAGCAAGGAGAGATTACCAGACTAAAAAGAGTGAAAAAAAAAAATAAGAGCAAAAAAAGGAAAAACAAAAACAAAAACAAAAAAAGTAGCTCTGAACATGTGGAGGCATGAGGCTAAAATTCATGAAATAGCTGATGTGTTATAGAGTCATCCTATAGATTTTTAGACACATGGGTTTGAACACTCCAGGGCATATTATTAAAGGGATGATTTTAGGAAGCGAGAGCATTGACTATTAATGAGAATCAGGAAGGAGTGGTTAGGAATATGCCATATCAGATCCATCCTGTTTTCATCTTTGATAGATCAGGGACTAGAGTGTCCACCATCCTTATTTGCTAATCGTTTTCCACGTACCTGGAACTGTTAAATATTTTACAACTATAAACTCACATCACCCTCACAGTAACTATATGAGATGGGACAATATTATCTTTGTCTTCTGGCTGTGGACACAGAATCACAGGCCAGTGAAACAACTTCCCCCGAAACACACAGCTAGCCGGTGGCCATGCTGGAGTTCAAACCCAGGCAGTTCAAATCTGGAGTTTGTGGCTTCAGCCGTTACACTTTCTGAAGCCAGGAGTTAGGAGACCAGTGAATTTGTGATTGGATGGCACTTCTGGGATTTTACTCAGTGATGCTTGATTCTGAGAAGAACGTTCCCCTCAGACCATTGTGTCTCTCCCTCTGAAGAATATATGTGTTCCTGTTGCATTGAAATTGTTATATTTTTTGAGATATAGGGAAGCATTCCTGCTCCAAAACCATCTATGGTTCTCCATCATCTTCTGGGCAGATTCCATGTTCTTTAGCATTGTATAAAAGGCTTTGTAGCATCAGTGCTCGCCCTGTCCTGTGTACTATCTCTTCTGCTCAGGTCGCGGTGACCCTGGAACCTGCCTGGGATTCCTGGGGCACCATCGCTTCTCTTAAGACGAACCTATTCTGGCAATGACACCTAGAAGAAGGCATCCTCCTTCTTCTGAAATCATCCTGGAGCTGAGATGGATCCTAGAAGGAGCTCAGCTTGTGGAGCCAAGGAAAGCAGACCTGTTTTATAACCAGCCTTTCCTCCCTGGCTATGGGATGTAGACAAATCACTTCACCTCTCTGAACTTCAAATATCTCAGTAAAATGGGGACCATCTAGCCCACTTCTGCTGGGTTCTCGAGGGATCTTTTCAGCTCGAGCTGGTTCCTTATGTCTGATATGTGGTGAGGTGGTGGCTGTTGGGATCATGCTGGTGTGGTGGGGTAACTCCATATCTTCCCAGGCATGTGTGAGTTCTTGTAGGCTGAGCCATCTCTGATCTCCTGCCGGGTCTGGGGCCAGGCCTTACAAGAAAGAAAACAGGAGCTGAGGAAATGTTCTCAGAAGCAACCTGGAAGGAATTAAGCCTTAGACTTAGCCCAGAGCCCAGACTCCAGCACTGCAGCTGCAGAGACTGTCAAGCAGGTCTAACCGGTTCCATCCTCTGGCCAGGATCTCTGGTTCAATTCTTTCTGAAATTGATTGGCAGACGAGGCCCTGGAAGGCAGTGTGAAAACCCCAGAGGGAGCCCCTGGGGAGTGGGGGTCAGAGCTGTGAATATACAGTGGGAAAGACCCTGGAATAGCAGCCCCAGGGCCAATAATCTCATCCCCACAAGCTTTTCTCAGAGCCCAAAAGCCTTTATGGACAGGGCTTGCCAGACTTTTCTGGGGAAGGAACATTTGCACAGTCACAAGGCAAACTTGCCTCCCCCCCTTGGGGAGCATGTTGCGGAGAGAATTTCTGAGTCCTTAGATTGTGGGCTTGAGTTCCTTACTTGGTGACACCATAGCAGTTTTTGGTGCGTATGTGTCTGCGTGTCTGTGTGGGACGTGTGCCCCGGAACACACATTTGCATGTGCACACATGCTCGTGGAGGACTGTGCACGTGCATGCATGGCCCAGAAAACTAGTTCGCTTCTTTCTGGTGTTTCCAAGAACTGAGAAGGGTGCAGGCAGGTAAACAGGCCACTCCCCAGAGGCCTGAGATGGAGCGCATGCATGACTTCATGAGAACAGGCTCACCATCTGGCTGAATCTGCCCATTCACTCAACAGATCCTGGGCACCTACTCCCCGCAGCAGCCTTAGTCCTTGCCTGCCCCTGAATTCCGTAGGGTAATCCTGCAGAATTCTATATGCCAGAGAGACTGGACCCAAATCCCCTGATCAGTGACTAGGCCAGGGTTTGAGCTCAAGTCTGTTTCACCCCACACACCTGGTGTTGGCACCACACTCCAGGGTTCCTGCCCTCCTGGAATTGGGCATCTGGGAGGGACATTAGAGCTTTCTCATGGTACAGAGCCAGGAATTCAGGAAGGCAGATGAGTGGCATGGCCTGGGAGTAAAGGACAGAGTGAGATTTAGGAGGGTGGGTGGAGCAAGCTGGGGAGAAGAATAGCCTAGAGAGAACAGAAGGAGAGGAGAGGGTGCCTGTGGGAGGGAGGAAGCTGAGCAATGGCTCAGTGTGGCATTGGAAGGGAGCAGCCAGAACAGGAAGTAGACTAGCCAGAGGTCCTGGACTGGAACAGGAAGCAAATCCTCAGAGGCCTCGGATGCCTGGCTGAAGAGATGGGAATTATCCTGCAAAGATGAACTCCACTGTTGTATTGCTGCTGTGTGAACCAGCACATGAAACAGCTGTTTGTAGCAAGCTGAGAAACCACACGTTTCCTGGGACACTGTGGTTTGGATTCTGGGGTGCCATTAGATTTTGGTGGGAGCTTAAATGGGGAAAGTGCGAGACTAGAGAGTTGGGGCAGCCTCATCCAGGCACTGTGCATGAGGAGCCAGAGGGAAGGATGGGCTGCAGATGTGGTGAATGCTGAGGAGGTTTAAGATGGCTTAACGAAGCCAGTATAATGGGTTGAGTCAGACTATAGTGAAAAAATGTAGGAATAAACAAACAAAAACATGGCCTAAAGACTATAAAAATGGGGGTGGGGGGAAATACAAGCAAGATAGAGGAATAAGACTGAACTAGAAGCGACATCACTACAAAAAGTTTGGCAAAGACAGGCCAAGAATCCACTGTGGGCCTCCTAGTGGCCAATGGGAAGAAGGAAAAAGGATGAACTTTAAAATCCACGCTCTTTCTCAAGGAAAAGCGAATCTACTTACCAGGAGAGACATAAGCACTGCTGGCTCTGGGACTGAGAGGAATGTGTTTGGTGCATCATCAAATACCTGGGTAGAGTTTGATCAGGGAGGAGGTGAACAGAGGCGACAGAATCTATGTGGGACTCAGGAGAATGGCTCTGACTTCACTGGAGGCCTTGGGAAGTCGCTCAAATTGTGTTGGTTTCCTCTGCTGTAACCTGGGGGCACCCACCTTGAAGAGCTATGCAGGTGGTCTTCCAGGTGCATGGTGGTGCCAGGCACGCACGAGCTGATCGGTAAGGCTGGTCCGCTTCCCTCCTTTCCTCCAAAAGGTGCCTCCCTTTAATTAAACTTTTTATTGCTCTTTTGCCCTCTCCTGCCTTGGGCCAGCTCCTCCCACTGCCCCTGGGACCAGGGCACAGCCAGGTGGCTGCTGAAATCAGTAGGGCCCACAGCTCCCCCCTGGGCCTGCGTCCTGACCTGCCCCAAAGAGCCAGGCTCTGTCAGTCCACATTCTCCCAGGGTGACCTCTGTTCCTAGCCCCGGGTGGGGCTGAGCACTCTGCCCCCCCCCCCCCAGCCTAGCCTGGCTCTCAACATATATTCCCTGAGCACCCTGTGTGTCTCCTTCCCCTGATGGTTGCCTGTGTGAAGTGGTCCTTTGACTTCCATCTCCCAGCAAGAAGACATATGTCCTGAGGCCATGGGAGCTCTGTCCTCTGCTGTCTCCCGGGTCTGCATCACCCACTTGGCACCTGCCACAGAGTGTGTTCTAAAGATACGTGGTTGACTGAGCTGGTGAATGAATGAATGCAATGAGTAAAGGAATCAAATGAAGTTTTGTGAGGGTGAGGCTGGGATCCTGACCTTTCATTGATCTCCATTTTACTTCCATCTCTGTGAAGTCACTTCTGCTCACTCTCAGGCTCTGGCCAAAATGTTACTCGGTAAAGAAAGGTCATGTCTAAAGCTGTAGGCCGGGATGGGCACACCCAACACCCACTGTATTTAACTCTCACCGCTCCAAGGTTTCTAATTCCTTTTCCCTTATATTCATCTATTTGGTTTCTTAACCCCTAACTCCACCAGTTATATAATTTGCAGGCCCAGTACAAGATGCAAATGAAGAAATGACTGAGAAGCTCAAGATGGACATAGCGGAGCATTAAACCAGACACTGCCTTCCTAATGGCTGGGGTCTGCATGACAGCAGGGATACTGTAGGCCTGTTTTACTCGGGGCTTTCTCTTGCTGGAGCCTCACACAGTGCTTCCCTCATTAGCATCTCATTTAAATATCAACTGACTATATGAAAGCAGATGTATGAATAGAAATTGCATAAATTCTCTGGGCTTTAGTTTTCCCATCCGCAAAATGGGACTACTTTACTTCCTTCCTAAGCAGGCAGTGAGGACTCTCTGAGCTTTGGAACTGCTAGATCCTGTGGCACATGTTCTGGGGCCAGTCAGGCCCAGGTGGTCAGAGGACAGAGGACAGAGGCTAACCCCGCATGGGGCACAGTGAAGCTGGCCTGATAAGGCTTGTGGACTCTGCTCTCTCCAGGCAGGCAGTGAGCTTCTGATGGCTTCTACTCGGCTGGGGCCCAGGGCCTAGGGAGAGGTTGTAGGCCATTTTTTTTTCCTGGACTGTATACTGTATATTTACCATGTCACAGGCCACATGCAAAGGATTTTGCATGTACCCTCTCTGTTTTTAATTTTTAAAAAATCTTTTATTTATTTATTTGGTGTAGAATCTCACTATGCAGCTAAGACTTGTAGTGATCCTCCTGCCTCAACCTCCCCAGCACTGGGATTAGAGGTGTGTGCCATCACGCCTGGTTTTGAGGCTGGCACAAGAACTTCTGTGGTCCTGGGGCTGGCACTGCATTCAGTACTGGGGATCGAACCTGGGTCTCTCTGCTTGCCAGGCAGGTGCTTAGACTGTGGAGCTATCTTCCCGGCCCCACCATCATATACCTTCTCTTTACTTTGTGTATTGAGAAATAAATCAAGGATGAGAGAGTAAAAATGCCATGTCCTGGGTGGGTTAGCTGATGTGTGACAGAGTCGGTGATTGAAGCCAGATCTTCGTTGCCCAAGAACTTGCTTGCTAAGAGCAAACAGCGTATCAGCGTGTTCCAGTGTTTGGAGGCTTGCAGACTGAAGCATCTGCCCTTTATGGTCCCATAGCACTGGACATCCTCTGAATTAGGTTGTGTAAAACAAGAGACTTCAAAGAGACGTCCTGCTTGGGCCACTCACTGTGGTCAGGCTCCCAGACCGAGGGCTTTGTGGACGCTGGGGCAACTTGGGTAGGAGGTTCTAGGCCCTGGGAAAGAACACAGGGCTGGATTTTCTGTGCTAGGAAACACTCTCTTACACACTCATTTCCATTCCTTTGCTCAGGCATGCATATTCTGTCCTACACACATACACACACACACACACACACACACACACACACTCACACACTCCAGGACCCTGCAGAGTCCCTAAGACCAGGCGGGCCATCTTTGCTACATCCCTGCTGTTGCAAATCTGAGTCTGATCTCCGGGATGTGGAGAGGGCAGAGCGAGATGCCTGTGCAGCCTCTCCATACGCTGTCACAGGATCCTTGCATGTCTCTGCTTGTGTGGCTCTCTAGACACTTTATAGCTGAGGAACTTCTGAGGCTAAGACCAGGAGAATCCTCCCCACAGATGCACAGGGGGCAGGAGCAGAGCCTGCCTCACCTCCCACGGCCCTTTTGGATCAGTGAAGAATTATCCAAACCTGGCAAGTGATGGGACCTGGAATCCCTATTTGGGATGTTCCTGGCTGAGGAGACTAGCCTTATCCATTGTCAGTCTTCAGCCTCTTCCAGCTCCTGGAGCTCTGAGACAGACACTTCCTGCTGTGATTCAAGCCCAACACATTTAGCACCTGGAGGGCCTTTTCCCATCACCCCCTTGGGCTGGACACAGAATTATGGTCCCACAAACATGTCCACATCCTAAGCCCTGGAACCTGAGAAGGTGTTATTTTATTGCAGCAGCAGATCTGATCAAAGTGCTGACCTTGAGGTGAGGCCACTCTTCTGGATTATCCGGGTGGGGCACGTGTCTTCACAGTGGTTCTTTCCCAGCGGCTATGGTCAGAGGGTGATGCCAGTGGGGAAGATGCCTTAGAGAAATGCAACATTGCTGGCTTTGAAGGTGGAAGGAGTCTACCTGAGACAAGAAAGTAGCCAGAAAAGGCAAGGAAATGGGTTCTCTCCTAGATCCTCCAGAACAGGAGTGCAGCACAGATGCCATCCTGAATTTAGTCTAGTGGGACCCACGAGACTTCCGGGGCACACTGAGAAGGCAATTGAGACTGGGCGTGGTGGCGTGTGCCTGTAATCCCAGCTCTTGGGAGGCTGTAAACAGGNNNATCACTATGAGTCCAATCTAGTAGTGAGACCCTAAACACCCTGTAGACCCTTCCCTAAAATACAGGAAAAAAAGTAATATAGACTTGCCGTGCATTCAGAGAGCACAGTCAGTGTGCCCACGGAGCAACTCCCCGGGAAGAGCCCCCAAGTGTAACTGCACACACGCCCCCTGTGGTGGATGAGTGCTTATGAGGCCAGGCACGGTCTGAAGTAACACTAGGAGTAACGGTGTTACTATATTAATGTTTCCTATGGATACCGATAGTCATGATAGCAAACCACTGTGTGCATTGCGTATATTAATTTGTTCAATCTTCATAAAAATTCTTGAAGGCAGGTGACTCTTTACTACCCATTTTACTTTTACTCATTTTACAGATGGGGGGAATTAAGACACATAGAGGTTAGACAACTTGCTCAGGGTCACACAGCCAAAAAGTGGAGCTAAGACTGGAACGAAGACCATCTAGGTCACATTTACTTATTTGTACACTTAGAGACACAAATCCCT
This sequence comes from Tympanoctomys barrerae, assembly GCA_002564285.1. Lineage (NCBI taxonomy): Eukaryota > Metazoa > Chordata > Mammalia > Rodentia > Octodontidae > Tympanoctomys > Tympanoctomys barrerae. Next base: position 9,014 of record NDGN011464580.1, read on the forward strand.
TCCCATTCCCATTCACACGCATAACTACACACACACACACACACACACACACACACACACACACTTTATATCCTCTCCCTGTCTGAAACTCCCTTCCCCACTCTCCCAGTCTGCTTTTCCCTCCCCAACCCCTACCACTGATGGGGCAGAAGGGAGAAGACAAATTGGAGAAAGCCGAGTCTGAAAACTCCAGCTCAGAGATGGATTTTTCACTGGCAGATTTTGTCAAGGCTTCAAATAATGTATGATCAGGGAAAAAAAGTTCCAAGTTTTTTTCTCTAAATTTTACATTTCCCTTTACGAAACTTAACCCATTTGAACTAGGTGACTTATTCAGTGTGTAACTGAACATGACTCAATGTGTCAGGCTTTGTAGAGTTCTTCAGACCTGTCAACTCACAGAAATGAGGATCTCTTAGGTTGTCACTGGACTGTCCAGGGCTCCCAGTGTCCAAGGCCTTGCCCAGGCCCCCAGCTGGGCTGGCTGGGGACTGCAGGATGCTTGAAGGTTTCAGACAGTCTTTGCTGGGGATCCGCACCCCCCTCCTTACCTGCCTCAGGGGCAGGGTTGGGTCAGGTCCCTGGAACCTGTTGGGCAGGTTTGGAAGCTGTTATTATTACCAGGGCTCTCAGGGAAGGAGGGAGGGAAGGAAAGGGGGAGGGGTGGATGCAGGTGGAAAGGGTGGAAGGAGCTGGTATGAGGGGTCCAGGTGGGCAGGAAGACAGCTGAGAATGCAGGGCCATGGGAGAAGAGGAGGAGGGGCTTGGTCTTGGTGCAATCCTGACTTAGCCAGAAATTACCATCCCCCCCCAATACTCTTTGCTCCACTTCCTTCTCCACTTCCCACTGGCACAGAGAGAGAAGGGAGCTTTTAGAAGCTCCTACAAGATTCTAGAGTACCCACAAGCTATGGGTCAGCCTCCTTACTCATCCAATAGGAGGTGTTAGAGGTTCTGAGTCCCTGGTGCCTTGGGGTGAGGGAACAGGGCCTGCAGCCACTTCAAAGGGACCCTGTGAAATGAAGCGACTGTCTCTACAACTGGGTTACCTGAACAGTCCAGCTGAATATAGTCATCTTTCTTCCTGTTCCCAGCCACTTTGACATTAATTACCAAAGAGTTGAGGCTCTAATCATTTTCTACTATTATCTTCCACTGCCCAACCCTCTGCACCAACTCCCAGCCACCTCCTGAGTGGTGTTTCTTTTTCCTGCTTTCCCAGTCTCCCCTCCTCACATATAGCACCACATTGCCAGCCCTGAACTGCATGTATGTTGTAGTCGAAGGAGATGCAGACCCTTGAAGCTCACAGCCCTGTGTTCAGTGTTCTGCTTGCCCACCCGAGGGACTGAACAGGGCATCTTAGGACAGCTCAGATTCTGGCTGGCATCTTGGCAGAAGCAATGCCTGAGTGGGGCTTGAAAACTGAGCAGATGAGAGTAAATGAGGTGATGGTCTCCACTGAGTTCCCATGGTGCCTTGTGGCCCCATAAATCAACAGATTCTTGTATGAGGAAGATCAGGTGACTGCAGTTCTTAGGCTAAGGAAATCAAGGTTCAGATATGGGGGACAACATGTTCAAGGTCCCACAGTTAGACCCAGGAGCAGCGGTGGGGTTCAGATGTAGATCAGTCTGACTCAAAATGCCCCACTCTGTCCGCAGGCAGGAGGGGTGTTACAGGCTGAGATAACAGCAGGCCTGTGGGCAGGCCCAGAGGACAAAAGGGCAGTGGGGCTGTGATGACCCAGAGGAAGGCGCGCGCGCGCGTGTGTGTGTGTGTGTGTGTGTGTATGTGTGTGTGTGTGTGTGTGTGAGAGAGAGAGAGCCTGGGTCTCCACAGAAGGCAGGGTTGAGTCCTGAAGTAGCTACTGTCTGCTGTGTGACCTGAAGTGAGCCTTGACCTTATATTCCTCCTTAATGGGGCCATAATAGTACCTCCTTTATGGAGTAGTTAGGAACATTGGGTAATGGTAGTGTTTAGCACCAAGTCAGGCACACTGTAAGGGTTAACGATTCATGTTTCCTCTCAGGAAGCTTACAACAGGGCTCACATGGGGGGAGGGCGCTCTCAGGAAGCCTCAGGAAGGGTGGCTTTGATTTCTAGAGGAGAGGAGACTCTCACAGCCAGGGTAGCAGTGGGCTAGGCAGCTTCAAGGGGCTGGGCTGAGACGTCCTCCTTCTCCCTTCAGTGCCCACCGCCCTTACCAGGAGCTCCTGAGTGAAGGAGGGAGGGAAAGGGAGGAAAGAGCCATTCCAAAGGTCACCCATAGACCCAGACTCTCCAGGGGAGCAGAGGGAGGCCACTGGGGCTGACAGCTGCAGGAGGAGGGCAGAGAGCAGCTGGAGTTTCTGCCCACCTCTACTGCTGGGGGAAGGGCAGGGCCAAGACTTGGGGCAGGCCCGACTGTCCTGCCACCTCTGTGTGCGCAGATGGCCTGAACTGAATTGCACAACAGCTGGGCCTTTCCTTCCTCTGCCTGTCCAGTGGGAGAGGAAAAGGTGCCTCAAGAAGTGCCATGACCTGAGGTGTAACCTTCGGTAGGAATCCCCGGCATGAGTTGTGAGATACCCTGTGCTGCACAGGGTACACCCAGGGCCGCACTTGTCAAATGGCCCTGGTCTGTTGGAAAACAGACTGATTGTTTGCTTTAGTACAGAGATCTTACCCCTGAAGCAGCCTTGACCAGAGCCAATTTCCTCAGGAGGCCTAGAAGTCACCTGGCCTGATGCCCACGATATTCTTAGAGGCCCCTGGGCATGTTTTTGTCTCTTCAAAATTAGAAGACAGAATGTGAATATAATCCACCTCAGATTAAATTCATCTTTAATTCAACAGTCACAAATTAGACTTTTCATGTTCATGTGGAGGAAGGGTCTCACGACAGCAGATTTCCTTGGGCCCATGGAAAGTCACACAGCCCAGTCTTCATGCTTCTTTCTCACAGGGACAAGATCTCAAGATGAAGAACTCTGGTGTCAAGACATATGGGTCTAGATTTAAGCCCTCTTTAAGCCTCTGCTGTTTAAGAGCTTGGTGACCCTGGCTGAGAACTTAACCTTCCTGAGCTCCAGCTTTCTCCTGTGTGAAATGAGGTAATGAATGAGTGAATGAATGAATGAATGGAGGGCCCTAAGCGAGAGTACACAAAGAAGGATACAACCTACAAGGCTATCAAAACCTGTCAGAACTCCACAAGGTACAACCAGCCACTTGGAGCTCAGGAGCTCTAACAGAATAGACACTTCCTGAGCATCTTCTGTGGGCCAGGCTTTGCTCTGCCCTTCATTAGTACTCGGCTGCTGCCTGTCCCTCAGCCTCCACAGACTGGGATCATCACCTCACTCTTGTTAGTGTCCCTGTCACCTCACTCCCTGTTCCTGATTTAGAGACCTCTCACTTCTTCTAGGCTGCTCTTTTCCTTCTCACGGCCACTTTTTCTCTTGTTGCCAGGCCCCTGAAATCTGCTTCCTGATCTGGCCAGGCAGCCCCACCTAGACCCAGGGGAGGTCACCTGTGCCTGCCTCACCTTCTGCTCACTGCAGGAGAAGCTACCCTGTCTTCCCTCTTCCTTGAGGGCCCCCTTCCCCAGCAGATCCCATTTTGACACAAGGCCTACTGCTCCCACTTCCTCACACAGCCACCCCCAAACTCAGCCCTGAAGCTGTCTGCTTTAACGTCCCTTCATCCATCTTCAGAAACATGGGTCAGGCAACCCCCCATTTGAGATGTTGACAGGCTCAGCTTCCTAATAAAATAAAAGCCTGTTTTCTATCTTTTCCCTGCCAAAGGCATCACAAATGATTGATTGATTGATTGATTTAAAGAAATTAAAACATGTCACATATTTCATAAGCAACTTAACCACCCATGCTAGGAGCCTGGATACCTGACATTAAAGATTCTGGCTTTAAATGTAGAAATAAACATTTTTCAATACCAAAATCAATATGAGGTATGAAAAGATGGGTAATGAACAAAAATAATTTCTTTTCTCCTAAATGCATTAAATACCTGTTCCTGGGCTCCCAGATTTTCCATGATTGTATTAATGGCATAGAACACGAAAAATACAAAAGAAGTAGTTATAGAAACATAACCATGGGTGCAGTCAAAGATGTCCAGGAGTTGGAATGTGCCTCCTCCCTTCCTCTTGACACTTGGAGCCAAATCTCAGGCCCCTCCTTCTCATCGACTGAGAGCTCCGAACTCTGGACCCAGGCTATGTTTTTAGGATTTTCTCCTTGATTTGCCCTTCTTACCCTCCTCACCCAAGCTAACTCTTCCAACTTCACCACTGTTGGTTTTCATCCCCAACACACACTGCCTTGCTCTTCCTCATCCTGTTTTTTTTTNTGGTCCTTGGGACCCTGTTTCCTCCTGATCTTCTCAAATGTAAGCCTCCTGAAGGCAGAGATTTTCTATCCTTCAATGATGGGCCCCAAGCTCCTAGAAAAGTGCCAGCTATTCATTAGCTGGTTGCTAAGCATTTGAAGATGCACAACCACAATAGAAAACGCCTACCCAAGCTTCAAAACTTCAGTACTATGTTCCCTGCTCCTTGTGTTCTCCTTTTCCTCCAATGGGATCTGCCACTCAGCATTGGCTTTCACACTGCTTTGCATTGACTTCTCAATGTATACTTTGTACGTCTCTCCAAGTCAAGGGAGCATTCTAGCTTTTAGAGCTGTGAGACTGGGCTCCAGTCTGGCTTTTGACACTCCATTTTGTTCAGCTATTCACTTGTGTGCTCAACAGAGATTTAATGAGTATCTGCCTCCTATGTGTCCACTGCTGGGAATTCACTGGTGAGCAAAGGCAGATTGGCACCTTATATGTGGAACTTCCCATAGGCATGCCCATCAGCCTTCCAGTGCTTCAATTTCCTCAGCTGTGACAAGGGCAATACCCTGGTCCTCAGGTATTTTAGGAGGATTAAAGTAGGAAGCACAGTGAAGTATTTGATGTTTGGCGACAGCTCAGTTGACTTTGCCTAGTCCTAAGTTTTCTCAGTGGAATCGGAGTTCCTTCTTAGGGCCGGGGTGGGGAGGGTTCTGTTTTCCTTTCCCTTGGCACAGAGGAGGTGATAGTAAGTTCCAGCTGGTCCTGAGGATGGCTGAGCTGCTCTGTGTCCTTGCCCCTGTGCAGCTTTTTTGGGTACAGGCTTACATCTGGTCATGAGACCAGCTTAACCAGACAGGCTCTTCTGAGGCCCAGAACCTCCCTTCTCCCTTGTGTCAACCAGTGTTAGGATGAACAGTGTTAGGATGCCTCAGATCCCTAGGGTCCCCAGGTCTGGGAGGGTGCAAGGCTGCCTCAGGCAGAGTGACCGATTTCTGACCTGAAGAAGCCAAGGCCCCAGAGATGGTAGCCTTCCACCCAGAGTCTCAGAATCCCTGGGGGGCAGTGACACAGCATGGTTTAAAGAACCCCTCCCTTCTTCCCTTCTGTGCTTCTGTCTGGTCATTCATGCTACCAGATAGCCACAGGCCTTGTCCCTTGAACAAACAGCAGCGCATGTTAGCAGTCTTGGCCTTAGGCCTGGAAATGGCCAGCTGGCCACTCAGGACTCTTGCCCTAGCTCTTCACGGGTGGAGGGGTAGTCAGGGTACCAGGATTCCTGGGCTCTGGGTATAGCCCAATCTCAAGATAAAATCTGGGGCATACACTTGTGGCCACTAAGCCTTAGTTTCCATATCTGTGTTGCAATCTAGCTGGCTGGTGGGAGAAATCAAGCTTAGAGTGGTTTTAGTCCCTTTATTTTTCTAATAAATTTTTAGATTCAGAATGAAGAAAAGCACATAGCCATGCTAGGTTTAGCTTCCACACATTTTCTGGGCACCTGCTTTGTCTGTGTTGTCCTTAGAAATTCCTGGAATCACTTCCATGTTGCTTCATGCTGAGTTTTCACCTTCTTTGATTGCCACCCTTTCTAGCTCTCTTATGGACTTTTAATACTCTTGGGGACTTCCTGCGTTGTGTGGGAGAGCCTGCAGCGATGAGAGGAAGGGAGAACACTTAACCCAAACTGCGCAGTAAGCCTCATAGCTAGGAGATGGAGCATAACGACTTCTGGTGGTGCAGTTCTCCAAGATTTCTGCAGGCACATGTTAGAACGCAGAATTTTATTTCAGAATTTTATTGGTAACTGTTATACAATTGGATGTCATCTAAAGTAACAAACCTCAGAAAATGAGTGTTACGATTTGCTTTGTAGCCTGCCTAGCAAGTGCAAGGACCTAAGTTCGATCCCAGGTACCATATGCCATATTGGCCCCACTCCAAGCTGACCACCAAAACCAGGTATGATGGTATAAGCCTGTAATCCCAACACTATGAGTGAGACAGGAGGGTCACTAAGAGTCTCAGCTGTATAATGAGACCCTGTACCAAATAAATTAATGAAAGATTAAAAAAAAGATTTGTTTTGTAGTTTGGGACTTGGCAAAAGTCTTCAAAGGGAAGTGGCTTACAATTAAATTGAACCATTGAAATAATTGTTTTTTTTTTTTTCAAGGTTAGAGATGATCAATAATGCAATTTCATATGGTTGGGCCTAATATTTTAGAGTCTAAGGAGTGTGTGGGCAGCTAACAAAGTTGTTATGGTTTGTGTGTATTTGTCCCCCCCACCCCATGCAGTTATGAGGTGAAATTCTAGAGTTTGTGATTAACTCATGACCGCTGGGATTATGGGTGTGAGTGATTCTGGGATTATGTGTGTGAGTGCTACACCCAGCCTGGGGCAGATAGCCTGAATGCAACTTAAGGGAGATAGACTTGTGCTCTTGTTCTTTGCCACCACCAAGAATGGCTGCTCTCTACCATGTGCCTCTCTGCCTTGGAGCCAGCTGAGTATGGACTGAAACCTCCACTGACTGTGAGCTAAATAAATCCTTCCTTCCTTCATTTTGGGTGTTGGGTATTTGTTCTAGCAATGAGAGGGGGACAACACATAGAGAAGGAGAGTCTGAGGTGGGAGAGAGGACAAGGAGCTCCAGGGAAGGGGACTGGTTGGCAGGCAGCAGCTAGGGAATTGGGGCTGTGCTAATCTGTCTAGCTGTTCAGTCCCAGTGTCCTTTCACACTCCACCTCACAGCCTTTGCTCTGACTGTGCTGGCCACCTGTATGGACTTTCTGGGCTTGAGTCTCTCCCCAGATGTGCTCTCTGCCTGCAGTCTCCTGTCTCGACTTCTCTGACATCAGATGGACACTGGCTCAAAGGGCTTTAGGTCTGTCCTGTTTCCTTTGCCAGATAGTGTATAAAGCCTCTGAGGCTGTGAGTGTCCATTTCTAATTTACATAATGTATCTGACATCGCCCCCCCCCATTAGCTCCTGCTAGTAAAACCAGCCAGAACCTTCTTTGGTTGTCATTGTAACCTCATTTTCAGCACAGTGGCAGGTACGCTAGAGCAATAGCCACTGAGAAAAGCTTGGATGGATTGCCAGTGTGCCCAGGATGTGGAAGTGCAGGTCTCTAGCTAGCGTGGCCTTTTACTTAACCAAAGGCTTGGCCGGATGTGGATTTTCCAAATGGTCCATATGGGACTGCAGACTTTGGAGACCAATGTACATTCTTACTGACAAGTTCAGAGCATGGGGAAAAGTGACAAACAGTGTCACCAGAGTGTGTTGATGATGTGACCATTGCTTTAGGATAAACATCTTATTTATTTATTTATGTATTTATTTTTGTGGCTGACTCAGCCCGCCTTGGGAGCAGGGCCAGCAAGGCATGTGGTGCCCAGGATTCTTTTTATAATTTTTTAATTTTAGTGTGTGTGTGTGTGTGTGTGTGTGTGTGTGGCCAGCTCAGCCCACCAGGGGGTGGGG
>NDGN011464583.1:0-19582 GCA_002564285.1 Tympanoctomys barrerae
AGTTGAATGTTGAGGCTACCAGACAGCTATTGTTGGGAGTTTTAATCTAGGTTTATGTTGAGAATCAAGAGTAAAGAGCCAAACAGGATGATTTAAAATGTTGTGAGTTTGTCCAGAAAGGAAGCACCAATAAAGCTGTGGACTGTACAGAGGAGATCTTGATTGTTGAGAAGGAGCAGGACAATAGAAAAGGTGGCCCAAAGGCATCACAAGAAGCAGCAAGTCTTCACCCTGTGCAGGCTCAAAACTGCAAAGTCTATGAAAGACTTTGCTTTGAGGAGAAAACTGCAGAGCATCATGTTCCAGAATGGCGGTAGCAGAAACAAATTTGTTCCTCAGAATTGCATTCAGAGTTCCCGGTGATCCAGATACCTGACCCCTACATCCAAGAGAGAGGAAAACCTGGCTACTGTTCCAGCAGGCATCAGACCTTGGCATCACCGATGTGGCACTGGTTTTAGATGCATTCAGAATACAAGGGCTATGGGGCTAAAAAGGCTTCCATCTCAAATTCTGAAGGCCTGGGAGGCCAGGCAGTGTGCCCCTGAGAGGGCAGTGTATGAAGCTATGAGTGAGAAGCCAAAGACCCCAGAAGTTTGGAGAAGCCAGAAATGTGGATTGTCTAAGGAAAGCTGCAAGGAAGGATCGATGTGGGCTTAAGAGAGAAGCAGTAGGAGCTACAATCACCAGAAGTGTCCTAGGGGTGGAGTCATCCAAGCCCTTAGGAATTCATGATTTGTCACAGATTGTCTCAGATGCTAGATATGGAACTATAGGACTTAATGTTTGCCCTGCTGGATTTTGGACTTGCTTTGGTCCTGTTCCTTTGTATTCCCATTTGTAACTTTTGGAATGAAAATGTTTCTTTTGTGCCATTGAATGCTGGAAGTGTCTAACTTTTCATTTGTACAGGGGCTTGAAACTAAGAGTTTGCCTTGCATCTCAGAAGAGACTTGGGACTCAGACTTTTCAGCAATGCTGAAGCTGTTAAGAGCTTGACAACTCTTAGAGATGGACCAACTGCTTTTTGCATAGAGGGATTTGCTTCAGTCTTTGGGGGGCCAAGGACAAAATGTTTGGGTTCCAATGTAGCACAGTGTTGATAGACTTAATACTGGTTTTCAAGGATTGGTAAGCCTGTGTTATAATGTCTATATTGTGAAATAATAGAATAAGCCTGTCTTTGTATCTGGAAATGAGTTTAAAGAAAAGTGTCTGGGTGCCAAGTTGACAAGGGTGGATTGTCATGGTTGATACATTATGTCAACTTGAGAAGTTCAGAAGGTTAAATTGAGCAACTCAGCAGGGTGCCAAGGTCCTTCCTAAACATCCTCATCCTGTGCAAGAGGAAGGCACAGGAGGTGGTGTGAGTGCTATACACACCACCCCTCTCGCTCCCCAGATCGTAGCAAACAGAAAAGTAAGGAAGACAGTGCTCCTGGGGAAGAAAGGACTCAGGGCCAACTGACATGCTGGATGTCTTACTTGCGTGGGCATGAGGCCCTTTTGCTGAGCTGGCCAGCAGTCAGCACTGAACCGGCTCACATGTGAGAGCATCCAACTTTCCTGTCCAGTTGGCTGTCCTGCTGCACATGGTGCTTTCCAATCCACTCCAAGACAGCCCAGGCTGGATGGGACAGGGATCTCTGGGGCCATTCTAAAGTTCTCTTTGTGCTTCAGCCCCTTCCCTTGCCATAATCTTGTCTTTTTAATATCATATGAAACCTGTAATCCTGGTACTTTGAGGTTGTGAAGCATCAGGATTAAAAATTAGGATTAGGATCATAAATTAGCAATTTGGTAAGAACATGTTTCAAAAAATAAAAGGACTGGGGGATACAGTCCAGTATAAAGATCCTGGGTTCAACCCCTATACCCACACCCTAAATATCATATATATTAGTTATTTCTTTATTATAAAAGTTATCTTTACAAAAGTAGAAAACAAAGTAGCATGAGCTACCTATGACCATATGGTATGCTCTGAGACAGGGTGGGAGGTTTATCTGGGAGGCGACCTCAGGAGAGGAAAGAGGAAGTGAGCTGCGCAGGGAAGAAGCATACCGTGTGTGCCTGAGCCCTGGCCACCTGAGGCTGGGTACCACGCACTGGAGATGGGAGCCTCATCTCAGGGAGACAGCCACAGTGTTTATCCACTGGCTTCCAGCAGCATTGGCTCAGAACTATTCAGGGAAGGGGTGGGGTTCCTTAAACATCTGGCCCAGTTCAGAGCCCAGAGTCTGGGGGTGGCCGCTCAGGGCCGGCGGTGATGAATGCTGGGGGGCAGAGTATGTGTACCTAGAGTAAGGCTACTTTCCCACTCACAGATTACCACTATTATCTCAGATGGTTTTGCTAATCATTTTTATGTGTACCTGAAATATTATTATTACTTTTTTGTCTTTTTGAGACAGGGTACAGTTCTCTATGCAGTTCAGGTTGGCCTTAAGCTCACTTATAGCCCAGGCTGGTCTCAACTTGCAATAATCCTCCTGCCTCAGCCTCCCAAGTTCTAAAATCACAGGCATGTGCCACCACTCCCAGCTCTGAATTGCAAACAAAATAGAATTTTCTTTCCAAACATGAAGTTTTTATTATATTTTGTACAATATATCAAATTTATGTTTTCCCTTCAGAAATGCGAGTTTTAACAACTGCTTAGTACAGGCAGCTCTCTGTGAGTGAGGGTTCCACATCTTGGCTTCAACCAAGGGACTGGAAATATTCAGAGAAAAGAACCGTGTTGGTAGTGCTGTAGTCATTTACAGATGATTTAAAGCACATAGGGGAACGTGTACAGGGTCTATGTAAATAGGACACCGTTTTGCTTTAAGGGACTTGCACATCTGCAGATTTTGGTGTCTGCAGGAGTCCAAGCACCTACCTCTGTGGGCACCGAGGGCCTGTTACACTGCACTGTCTGGACCTGCCTCGTGTAGCCCTCATACTGCGAGCACTGTACAGTCACGGTGAAGTCGCAGTACACAGTGTATGTAAACTGCAAGGCGCAAAGTCACCTGTTTCTAATTGCAGGAAATCTGGGTTATTATTTTTTATCTCTGATCTAGTTCCCACACTGAGCTACTGGGAGAAAATTCTGCAGCCTCTGGGCTATATATGTACCTTACTATTATTTCTTTTTAAATACAGATACAATCATTTCTAGTCCCTGCACTGGGGTCTGTTGAACAAAAGATTATAATACCTATATCTTACCCTGACACATTTAAAATCTTACTCAGCAGACAATAGAAGAGCCTTTTTCGGTACATACTTGGTAAAAGAGGCAGCCGAGTAATAGTTCTTGCATTTTTAGAGAATATAATGATAGATGGTGTTCAGAGATGAGAGCGTTTGTGGGGAAAAGGCTGATTATGTAATTATGGTCACAGCCAGATCAGAAGCATTAGTGTGCTGAATTTCAGCAAGGCAGGGTCGGAAGGCTGTGGCTTGTACTAGGGAAGAATGGGAAAGGCGAATCAATAGGAGGAGTCAGGCGAGGCCCTGTGTTTAAGGTTGTGGGTGAATTATGATAATACAGGCATTCAAAGGAATAAGGCCAAGCATGGGGAGCATCGATCCAAAGTGAAGATTAAAATCACCGAGTGAGAGGCTGATACAGGTTTCTGAATAGACCTCGATATGGAGGGAATACCACGCACCTCCAGAATTGGGTCGAGAAAGGGTGTGTGGCTCTGCTAGCATGGCACGCCTCCCACTCTCCAGTACTGGAGACACAAAGAAGAGACTCTAAGAAGATGCAGCCACAGACTGCAAGCCTATAGGGTTTCAGTTTCTTGAAGCCTCATGGTGCCAGAGAGCTGGCATATCCCTTTGGGATTTTGTCCAGACATTAAAGGTGGCTTCAAACCTTCTGGGAATTGGGCTCTTGCCCTACAAAGAACACCAGTCTGACAGTTCCCCTAAACCTCATGCACTCAAAGCTAGGCCACTAGCAGAACACAATGTACCTGACCCACCAACTGCCACTGGAAGACAGTGACATGTTTGCTAACCTGGAGGAGATCAGGGAACCCATAAGCAGCCAAATGGCCCTGGGCAGCCATTAAGCTGAGCTGCTTGCATTACGGTCGTACAGATGCAATGCTGGATCCAAATGAGGACTATGTAGACATGGGTCAGACATGTGGATTGTCTAAGGAATGCTGCAAGGAGGGGACAATGTGGGCTTAAGAGAGAAGCAGCAGGAACTACCACCATCAGAAGTGTCCTAGGGGTGGAGTCATCCAAGCCCTTTGGAGCTCAGAATTTGCCACTGATTGTCTCAGACACTGGGACATGAAACTACAGGACTTAATGCTTGCCCTGCTGGATTCTGGACTTGCTTTGGTCCTGTTCCTTTGTATTCCCATTTGAATGGGAGCTCAGTTGAGCTCCTAATCCTCAGCAGAGCTCTCCATACTCTCAGTAGTAAGCTCTAGGTAAGTGTTAGGCCCTCAGAGGCAGAAGGCCTTCTGATATGGTGGAGGTGGAAGCAGAAGCCAGAGTATCTAACTCAGCAGCGTCCGAGGGCAGGGCTTGTGGAGCAGCCTGGCAAGTAAGGAGGGATGACCACACGCAGGTGGCTCCGCAGTGCCCCAAAGGAAGGCTCTAAACACTAAAAGCTCTCCATAGTAAAATATTTACGCAAATAAGCAAGTGTTTTTCCCTCCAGGCGCCTGCCAGTGCTTCATGCTGTTAATCTTTTTTGGAAATGCAAGAACGTGTTTTGATATAGATTACAAAAGTGCCAGTCACGTAGGTGTTTATACACTCAGAAGACTGTGCTGCTGGGGTGGGAACATTGATTCAAGGCCTCTGGATGTAAAATGAGTCATGCGAAGAGATGGTTTCTTTTTTCCCCTATGAACACCAACCTGAGTCTTTAGAAATTGTTTTCCCATCTTTCCTGCAGCATGTACACTTTGGTGTGCTGGCTGTAGTAACATACTGGTGACAGGCTACCCCAACAACATCTGTTACAGCTAAATGCTATTCCAACAAAACAGGATTAAATGGGATGCTTTCTGCATTACAGGTAGACCCGGCAAAGTTTGATTTAGCATCTGTTTTGCCACAGTTGGAGTACTCAAAGTATTGAAGTACTACATTTTCCTTATATGGGATTTTATGATTTCCAGCGAACCCCTCCCCCCACCCCGCCCTGCGTGGACTGCAAACCAAAACTTGAGCTTCTGCAGCACATATCAGGATGATTTTGTTGGCCAAATTGCCTTTCTACATTTTCTTCTACTGTCAGCAAGAATCCCTGGCTCCAGCAACCAGAGCAATGGAGACTACATCAGCACAACAAACCACTGGGGCACACAAACAAAATACCAGAACTGGACCAAGCCCTGGTCTCAGTGATCGAACCTGGTCCAAAGGGCTCTGGTATGAGGTGATGCACTGCCATTTACTGAGTGCTGACTGTGTGGCAGGTATGGTTCTGCATACTGTATGTGCAGCCCACTTAATCTGATGGGAAGCACAAGTGTTATTCCTCTCTGAGGGCTCAGGAAACTGAGGCACAGGAATGCCACACAACTTGCATATGTTTACTCAGCAAGTGAACTGAAGGCTGAGGTCTGAACCCCAGTGTGGCTGCTGATTCTGAATCCTCACCCACTCTCCCATCAGGCCCATGCATAACGCAGTATATAAAACCCAGGAGAAATACAAGCAGGTAGCCCCAGATCCATGTCCCACAAACTGCAGAGGATGATGGCTGCTTTTTTTCTTTGCCCTTTAAACAAGTCTGTGGTGAAGAGCTCTGGGTATGTGTGCAGGAGTCTTGGGCAGATGGACTAGGAGTGGACACTGACTGGAACAGACAGTGTGGCTGTGACCACCTGCCCCAGATATGTCCACACTGCTCTCCAGAGGCTACCCAGGCCATATTCTGACCAGGATGTCTGGGGTCCTGGTCTCCCAAACCCTTGGACTATTTGATGTCATTAGACTATTCTGATTAATGTAGGATAGTGTGTCATTGTTGTCTAAATTTAACTGCAGAGTGCTTTCAGAATTAGAAAAAATGAATGTGAAAGGCACCCTGAAAAGTAAAGGATAAATTTTATGTGGAGGACCAATTGGATGACTCTCCCTGAAAGAAGAGCAACCGTCTCCATCTTGGCTAAGCCTGGCCCTATTTCCATGTACTGTATGTACAGAGCTGGCTACAACGTTTCTATATCCCTTCAGCTGGCTTCAAGCAATGCAAATCAGTTTAGCCAAGGTGCTGATATGTAGTCTTTGAAGTAAGGCCACAGGTCAGTGTTGCCCCACCTCATAGCTCCCAAATAACATGTGTGAGCTAGGTAGGAGGGAGAGCCATGTGGCACACTGTCTGTTGGGATCAAGCCTTGTGGTAAGAGGTTATGACTTCCCAGGGCATAAAAGATTACACATTAGAGCTGCAGCCCTGACCCCAAGACATTAGATACTACCTCAAATTGTGTAATGTGGATTACTCTCTGCATATGCTTCTCTCTGCATATCGCAGGGGTGATTTCAGGCCTCCTACCTGACCCAGCTCACAGCACTCATGTACTTCCTGCCACTCTCACAGTCACTCATCCTCAAGCCACTCCTTTCTTCACAAATTAATAAAACCTGGACTTGGCCCTGGATAGAGGCTTTTGTTCTGGTTAGCCATCATTGCCCTACCTGGCTCCCCACAACATATGACTAATGTCCTAATTCTTGCCATGTGCCACATTAATAGTGGTAGACTGGAATTAACTTGCTAGAATTCCAATTTTTCCCCCCATGGGATTACAAATGTAAACTCCCCAGACCATAATGAGGACCAGGAAGGACTCTCAACAATTTTAAAGTGAGCTGAGTTCCATGTAGACTGGGAGACTTGTGCTGTGCTGAGAAGAGCATCATGCCCTCTCTGGGGGCAGTGGGACTGGCGCCCGCTAGAGAGTCACATGCTGAGGGAGGGGTGTTTGAGTCTGTAGCCCAGAGGACACTCACCCAACAGAGCTCAGGTTGAAAGCCCACCCCCTCAGGGAAGTATGAAGAAGTGGAAGCAGGCAGGGCTTTTTCAGATGAGGGCCCTGCTGTTATAAATGGGAAATCCATTCAGAGACCAATGGTTTATTTGGAGAGTGAGGTCTCTCATAAAAGCTACTTCAGTTGCATGTGATGATAAATGCTTAGAATACCAACATGCTAGGAGGCTGAGGCAAGAAGATTATAGATTCAAGCCCAGCCTGGGCAACTGAATGAGACCCTGTCTCAAAACAAAACAAGGCCCATTTGAAACTCTTGCACATGCACTTCAAATTTGATGCCCCATGCTGCCTTGGAATTCTTCAGATTTCCCATGGCAAAAGTCTCTCACCCAATAGTCCCTTCCACTTTGTATCTCCTGGCCCCCAGAGCCAAAGCAAACCTTCACTTTTTATAGATCCAGCTTTAATATTGTGTTTAATATTCCATAATTTCTCTTGAACCAGAAGTCAGAAGCCCTTTGGACCCAGTCTCACTGCCCAAATGGGACTGAGTTCATTTTTATATCTTGTCATTTACTTTTCAGGATGTCTCTAACATTTGTTTTCCTGATTATAGAGCACTCTGAACCTGAGCTCAATAAACCTTGATTTTTCATAAATCACCCAGTCTGTGGTATCAATTAGAGCCACAGGAAGTGGAGCATGAGGACATCTGCCATGTGTCTCCCAGGAGGAGCAGGGTGCTGGAGAAGGGGTCTCTATAGGCAGAACTGGCCAGGCCAGAGCTGTCCATCTTTCTAGCAAGGGCCTGGGTGGGTGGTTCCAAGTCATGACAGAGCTCAGAACACAGAATCCTCTCATGGCAGTGCAGCTGGATGCACGCCTGCCACACAGCCACAGCTGACCTCGTGGAGCAGCGTGGCTGCAACATGTGCATGGAGTTGGCCAGAGAATGAGGAGTGGCTAGGAGGTTCCAAGGGCTGCTTCTTCCCAGAAAATGGCTCTGGGGACTCCAGATCTGTGACAGATCAAAAGTCCACATTCTCCACCTCTACAGCTGTCTCCCATTTCACCATGGTGTACTGGGCAATGACTCCTGGATATTCAGATGCTCAAGCCTACTTGTTCAAGAGTGCTGCAAGGTACCATGTTGAGGACTGGTTTCCATGCCTGGCCACTGCTCTCTGAAATGCTCCCTCCAGCAGGGACGTCTATGGCTGCTCACTGTGATTTGGGCAGCAAGAACTCATGAGTATAAAGGTTCTTCAAGTCGGAAATGCCATACTTATGACAAATTCTACCAGGAAGCCCCAAGAATCCCACAGAGGAAGGTTACAGGGAAAAGAGGCCACAGCCTTCTTTGTAGAAGACAGTACTCTTGACCCAACTTAATGAATGTTGACCCAATGTTAATGAAGCAAGTGCTCCATAAACATCTGCCTTTCAGGCCACCTTCTCTTGGCTGCCAAAGTTGTTACCCAGAGACAAACTTGACCTTGTCACTTTGCTGCCCACAGTCCTCAGATGGCTCCCTACTGTGCTCCATGGCACAGGACTTCAACTTTTTTTTCCCTAAAATAAAACACATTCTTTAAACCACATCCTAGACTCCAACATGAAAAGCAAGTAAAAATGGTGATTTGTTTGCAAGGTCAGATTTATTTTACCAGAAATCATCTAAAACACACACTACCTGAGTGAGGATCTCCAGGGTCCAAATTAGGTAAATGTCACCTAATTTGAGTGCTGACCTAGGTCTGCAGCAGTACTCTGTACCCTTAAGCATCCACTTTAACCCGGCCACCCCTCACTGCAGGTCCTGGTGTGGTGCAGCTGCCCAGGCATAGCCTGTGACTGTACACAGTCTCCTCCCTTCCCCCAGGCCTGCAGAAGTCACTTCCCCTCAGGACCCAGCTCAAAAGCAGATTTTTGCCTCAAGACCCTGCCACTGAGACCTTCATTCCATAAACAGCTTGTGGGGGTGCAGTGAGCAGGCTTGTGGCTGTGTTATTGCCTGATGGGCCATGGGCAAGGATGGGAAGGTCTTACTCATTCCTATTTCCCACTATACATACAATGCCTGACACACACAGTCCTCCATGTACCTTGGTGAAAGGGTAAATAAAAACACTGATGATATTTTAACATATAATATGCTATCTTTTGGGAGGTGGGAAAAATGAAAGCTTTTCATCAATGTTATCAGAGTTGTTTCTCTAAGTAAAAACTTAGGTGTAAATGTGGTCTTGGGCCCAGCAGCTCCTCACCAGGATCAGGTACAAGGCTCATAGCAGGACAGTACTATTCCCAGGAGCTCAGGAACAAAGCCCAGGTCTGTGTCATCTATGAGAAACTGGGCTGCTCCTTCCTAGATGCATGGTGGACACAGGCCCATTACAAAGGTGTTGCAATGAACCATGAACAAATGGAAGAAATCCTGGATTAATAAAATGTAGATTTCATCCCATCCTAGTGCAAAGATCTGCTTCTATCCCCATACTTCCTAGTAGAAGCAGTAGAAAGCATCCAAGTGTGATTTTCTGCTTCCCTCCCTTCTGGTCCTTACCTAGAATCACGCCATTGGGCTCCTCTGGGGGCTGCCACACGATCCGCACTGAGGTGAGCCGCACTTCAGGGAAGACCAGCCTCACTGGGGGGCCTGGGGCTGTGAGAAAACAACAGTAACGCAAGAGCACACGGGATTTCAAGGTCAGCTGTGCATGGTGTCTACCCTTGTGACACTGTTCATGAATGGAACATGCCCAAGTATCCAATGAATGACTTTCAGAACCAAGCCACTCTGTGGCTCCCTACTAATTTTCAAAAATCACCTCATTTTGAATTCTGTCCATGTTCTTTCAAGTTCTGTAAGCATTGCTTATAAACTGTGCTAGGAACAGTGAACAGTGAGAGCTCAGATAGGACCCTAAGACACTAGTAAGAGTGTCCATCAAAGTGGAAGGAAAGATTCCACCTTATCTGAGCTCAGATTTCTCTACTCGGTTTGATCTCTGCAGAGCAGGTGTTCAACAAGGTGGCCTCCCTTCCACCCTTCTCTGTATGGAGTTTACAACTACTCATGAGATAGCATGTTGGCACTCAGTGCTTTTCCTCTTGTGCATGCCAGCCCTTCCCCTCCTGCTTTGTTCTGGAAAATGAAGACTTGATGTACACAAATACATCTAATAATTCTTTAGGGTATCTTGGCACACCGATAATTCACAAAGCAGCTCTGTGTTGTGCAAGCACTGAATAATAGGGTCGTAGCCCTTGTGAAATGTATTTGCTTAAGCACACAGGCCAGGTGGTGTGTGGCAGTGTGAGACCTTTCCTTGGACTCTAATCATGGACTGATTCCTCAGTGAGAGGCAGAAGGCACAGAGCAGTGATACAGAAACCATGTGGTGTGTGCAGCAGCCACTCAACAGCTGAATTCTGCCTCTGGGTATTAAGCTGCGAACAGTATTTTAGACCTTGAATGTGTATTATGACACCTATGATTGGCAAAAAAAAAAAATGTTTGAAGGCACCCCAAGTTGGATCATCTGAATTACACTGATCTCAGCCATGCCAAAGCTGGTCATCTGCATGACACACAGGAAGGAGGAGTGACATGTCTATGCTCAGCGGCAGTGTGCCTTTGAGCAAGAATAAGGATAGTGGAGTCGGAGCTGAGGAGCAGTTTCTAAGCTGGCCCTTCCTGCTTCTCCCTAGAGTAGCAACCTGAAGCATGCAAGAATGTCGTGCACATTGAAATGAAGTGATGTCTGCTTCCCCTCCCCACAAGCCCTGCCAGATCCCGCTTCCCCTTTCCATGCTGGATGTCACCCCTCCCTGTGACCCTGAGCTGGGGAAGGAAGCTCCTGTGTGCTCCAAGACCCATGAGAGAACAGTTCCCATCCAGCAGGTCCAGGTGTCTGGGCTCATTGGTCCAGACTTCAGAAAGATGCTTAAGGAAACCGGAGTCCTTTTTCCCTTCTCTCAGGTGCCTTTGATCCTGAGGCTGGTGTTTGGGGAGATCAGTATATTTCCCCTGACATGTTCATTACAGTCTGTTTAATAATGAAAATGCAAAGGAGCTAACCTTTAAAGGTTTGACATCTGCAAAGTGGCAAAACATATTTTCTGATGATTTAGACTTCCAGCAAAACAAAGCTGCCATACATGTTCTTAGTCTGGAAACACAAGGGCTCTGGGAGCTCTCAAGCACGTTGCTCTGTATGCGTGAACTGACAACTATCTCCTTAGGTACAAATAGTGAGACCTGGAAGTCCCAGGAGCCCTGGAGCTGGTGTGTCCAGAGTAGATTTGAGTAGAACCATAAAAGGAGCGGCAAACCAACCCACTTTGCACCAGCACTGCCCACAGCAGAGCTATGATTGAAATTCTGCATAGCTTCATAATCTAGCTATAAAAATCCACTCCAGGCTGAAATTGGCCATATAAATGCTCAGCGACTGAAAAACAATTTTGTTTTGTTTCCTTCAACTGAAAAAAAAGTGCCTGGAAAATTACTTTTAAAATGACCGTAATCCAAATCGTTTGGATTGGCAAAGCGAACCTGAGGAGCAGTGAAGCCAGTGTAGTATGGAGCCCACACGTACCATCATCTTTGGTGCGCTCAAGGATGAGTGGTGAGCTGGGGACCCCGTTCCCGATGCGGGTGAAGGCCAGCACCTGGAGCTCGTACAGCACGAACTTGCGCAGGCCGGCCAGCAGCGTTGACTGCGTATGGTTCCCTCGCACGACGTGAGTTCTGGGCTCAAGATCCAGGTCTTTGGCCCGATACAGGATCTGAAATATCAACATATGACACAGATGGTTACAGCCCCATTAGAAAAGGCCTCTGTGGGCACTGGCTTTCTGAGTTTCCTTACCAAAGGCAGCTATGGTGAAGGTCTGTGGATCTAATTTTTATGTGCTGGCATGTGGGGAGGAAGATGGTGATGAAGTGAGTGTATGCCAGAAGGGTGGCTTGAATTAAAATAGCTGCAGCTTGGCAAGTTGGCTGCCTGGTCACAATTTGCAAGGTCTGAAGCACTCGACTGCTGCCATGCCAACCACATCCACTAACACAAGGACTCAGAGATACTCTGCTGCCACAAAGCAGCCAACAGGCAGAAGCCATGTGGTTTCCCAGTTCTCTGGAAGCTAAGTTCCCATCCCAGAAAGCTGACTGTTCTCACATGAACCTCAAGCTCCAGCCATAGGCATAGCACCCAGGATGACCTCCTCTTATGTCCATATCCTCGCTCTAAGCTCACCCTCTCTAAGTTGCTTCCCATAGTTTGTGATCTGGAAGTAACAGCAAGCACTTTTCACTGAGACCCAGCAATGTGGTATAGAGTTTTGGTCATGGAGCCCACTTAGGGACTGCTAAGTACCACAACACTGTCATATATCACTACATGGTCATGTATGATGGGGCATCCACATATCACACTGTTAGTATGATAGAACTACCATGAATTGTAGGATTGCCATTTGTCACTGGATTGTCATGTTGGATGGCCTGCCATGCATCAAGGAGCCTGGAGGAGCAATTAGAATTCTCAGGATAGAAGAAAGATTTATAAGAACAGGTTGGGGTAGCCAAATAATAGGCATCCAAATTGCAGAAAAGTAGAAAGGAGGCCTGCTCTCAATCATGGAGCAGAGAATGATGGAAGTGTGGCCTTCTTGGCCAAGTCCATGGTGTTCCTTCGGCTTCTTGGTAGACTGGAATGGAGGGAGGGAGCCTGGAGACAGTATGCATCACCCTTGAGGGGTACACAGGACACAGCAGATCTTAGTGGGTTGGAGATGTGCATGGAAGACGGAACCCTGAGAAGCCGGGACAGCTTACAGTACCACTGCCTTGGACTACCCTGGCAGGTGAGGACATACCTAACAATGCGCACAAAACGATGTCTACCCATGTTTATCAGCACTTAGCATGAGCAGGGAGCACCTCATAAATAACCCCTAGAGTCTCAGACTGCCCCTGAGTGCTAGCTGCTATGTTTATTTGCATTTAACAAGTGCGGAGACAGGAGCAGAGTAAAAATCTGGCCGAGGGAGGGCACAGCCAGGGCTTGAGCTTCACGGTGTAAGTCCAAGTCTAACTTCCGGTTTATTTTAGAATTTGGAGATATCTGATAAGCAGTCACACCAATGCCTTCTTCTCAGACTGTAACAAGTGTAAATGAGTGCTGCTAAAAATCAGGACCCTGGCCAGCACTGCAGATGTGGGCAGGAATAGACACTGCCCTGGTTTGGTGGCTCCTTGTCTGCAGCACCTTAAAACAGAAAGGTCAACATAACATGTACCTTGTAGCCCAGGATGAGCCCATTCTGGTCCTGCTCCGGGACGGATGCCCATGTCAGTAAAATCTGGGTTGAGCTGACAGCCTCTGCAGACACATTTTCAGGGGCAGCTGAAGGAACTGCAAAGAATGAGTTATACTGATTATCGTCAAAAGTCTAAATGCTTCTATAAATAAATAAATAAATACATTCAATCAAATCATCAAATTGTCCTTAAGGTAGTGATATATTCTGAGCATTTTTTAGGAGTCAGATTAAACTTGCAGGAATATAACAGATATGCAAATCTCTTTAATATTAGCAACAAATTCCATAAATCCTGGGCATTTAGAGCTCAATTTTACCTGAGTCCACCCAGCAAGGAAATATGCTCATTCTGTGTTCTGTGATAACTCATGGCTCTGAAGGCTTTTGTCTTAAATAAGAACCACACTTTCAGACAGACACAGCTCTCTGACTTCTCTAAGTGGCATTCAGTGTTGGGGATAGAAGGACTGGACAGAGGGATGACCGTAGCATGCATCCAGAGAGAAAAGTCCTCTGGGCTGGGTGTCCTCGGTGTCCCAATGGAGTCTGATCCCCCTGTTGATCCAGTGAGGCAGGTGTTGTTCCTGTTGCCTACGGATGAGAGGCCTGAGGCTTGCTTGAGGAACCTCATGCTGTTCCATCTAAAATAATGTTCGACAGCAAGAAAGGATGGCCTGCAGAGCCAGCCATGTAATTCCTGACCTTTGTACATGTAAGATAATTTTCCTGCCTTTATATGACCTTTCTTCTGTTTATACTGTCACTAATTGTCTTGCTATATATGCTAAGATGCAAATCTGAAATGCATAAAGACCACAGTGAAGTCTTAAAAACAAGCACTTTTTACTTTAGGTAATCTCAATTGCTTTGTTAATTTTCTTGTACATTCATTTATATGTCAAAGGCAGATCAGATGGGAGAAGAAAGACCTGGGAAAGTCAGAGGATGCACCAATTATTCTAACAGACCACGAGCAAAGGAAGGTCTGAGCCTTAGCCTCATGGTCCCACTACACCAGGACAAGGAGGAAGAGGAGGAGGCTCACTTGACGTTCACCACACTTCACAGTAGGTGTGATAGCCCAGCCCTCCTTTCCCTGCTACCCAACACTTTCACTTAGCAGACAATCTGCAGCTTTAGTTCTGAAGACAGAGAAACATGGTACTGTAGGCCCTGCCCCAATGTAGGGATGAAAGTCTTGCTGGGAGAGGAAGGCACAGCCTATAGGGCTCCACGATAGTGGCCTCCTTGAGCCACTCCAGGGGCTTTCCTGATTCTCTTTCTATGACCTGTTCTTGTATCCACTTACTTGTCCAGCCCTAAGGCTTCTGCTAGGTGGCAGAGGCTTGCGAGGGCCGCTCTGCCAACCTTGATTTAGACAGCACTGTGGGTTTGCTCTGTTATGTAGCTCTCTGCCATACGATTGCTCTATGCTCTATGCCAAAATGCACTGGATTTTGTCAGAAGCCAAATCTTATGATTTGCCAAATTCCTGTCTTGGAGTTCCAACTCCAGGTATTTCAAAATGTGATGAGTTTGGAAAAACACTGGTGAGATGCAGTGATGGCAGGTAGGCTGTATTTCTAATCCAACTGACAAGTGTCCTTACACTAGTAAGGGGACAGATGTACACAAGGACAATGTCACAGGAAGATGAAAGAGATGCTGCCCTTGGCCAAAGAACTCCCAGAGGCTGGAGAGGGGACTGGGGCAGAGTCTTCCTGGTCCCCTTGGACCCTGGACCTCAGCTTCTGGCCTCTGGAACTGTGAGAAAATATATCTCTGTCATTTCAGTCACTCACTCCAGGGTACTCTGCTAAAACACTAACATCCATTTTATGACAAAATGCAAATATTCACGAAAGTCTTAGGAATTTGGCAAGCTTGCCCAGGTTCTTACCATAGCCAGTCATTTCTGTGGGGCGGGGTATGGAAAGATGGTCCCAGGCAAGCCACAGCCTGGTGGCAGTCACCTTGGATTCTTACCCTGGTCCACTGGCATTAGACTACCTTCAGAGCAGGCCCACAGGTGTGTTCACAAAACAGGGAAGGTGCCTGCTCTTGCCTGCACTGCCCCCACCCCCCTTTGGCGATGGAAGGAGAGAGTGCTGGTCAGCTCAACCCCACAGAGAAGCCTCTTCTCAGATCTGTCAGTGGAGAATCATTCTTTCTGTTAGTCATTCAACAAATCCATGAATTTGAGCAGATATGTCACAAAGAAGGAATATTTATAATTTCCAGTGTAATCACTTCTCTGAAGAGGAAAGGTGCTCATGCCAGATGCTGCCCGGCTGTGGCTCGGGTGATTCACACATGCTTCCTCAGCCTGCAAGGGCTCTCCCTGGGTGTCTTAATGCCTCTGTGGCTGCTATAAGGAAATGCTTTACACATGTGTTTATTTTATTAAAGGAGAGTAATAAGCCAGGACTTTGCAATAATTAGAATTAAAAATCATTATCCTTAAAAAAAAACCTATCATTGAGCTGACTATTAAAATAAAAACACCAGATGTACTGTATGCCCAAGATTTTTAGTGTTGTGTGCTAAAACCTGTCCCCATCTGTACAAAGAAAGGCCATTGTCATGGCAACCCAACTGGTCCACCTCTCAGACCCTGAACTGTTTCCTGCAGGCCAATCTTTGAAGCTGTAAGTGCTCAATTCTCACTACAGATCCAGGAACGACTACTGATTTTCCAGGCTGTGGTAGGTAAGCGGCACCTTCATTTACATGAGAACGTGCCAAGTCCCAAAGAGCCAGGGAGCTATCTGGTGACTTTAGCACCTCAGCCTCTGTGCTTTGAGTGTGGCTGAATTTCTCACAAGGGGAGAGTGACGTGGGCACATAGAAAAGAGAAAATGGCAGATTCCAAGATTAAAATTTCAGTTAACTCAAATTTTAATTAGACAGGGCTGGTCAGATAGCTCAGAAGATTAAAGTGCCTGCTTAGGCAGATGATGGACTGGGGGTTCGATCCCCAGTGTGCCATGCTGGCTCTACTCCCAAGGTGCACTTGAGACTGAGATTGAGACTGGGCATGGTGGTGCGTGCCTATAATCCCAGCACTTGGGAGGCTGAAAACAGGAGAATCACTATGAGTCCAATCTGCACAGTGAGATCCTGTATTAAACACATAAAAAAAACCCAAATTTTAATCAGACAAAATCTGCCATTTGGGTATCAAATAGCAAATTTGGAAAAAAAGCTTACTCATTATTTATTTTGAGATTGATTCAAATTCTTTTTCAACATCTTAAGTTTACAGACATTCTTAGAAACTCCCTTTCATCAGCAGCACCTCCCAAGCACTTACTTTCTCCTTCTCCACCTGTCTTCTCAATGGGAAGCTTACTGTGTAGCTTGCTGCTGCTCTGAATATACCTTATTTGAGTTTTAAGGCCTCATTTATCTCTTACACATCAGAAGACACCACAGAACCTGCAGAGTGTACTTCAGAATTGTAAACTTCATTTCAATGTGGCTCAAGATTTCCTCTCCATGTTGCCAGCTGTCCTTCTGAAGATTTCTGGGAACTGTGGTTTTCATTGATGTGAGACTTTCACATGGACAGTGACTGGGAGCTCTGCTCACCCCTTAGCTCCCCTTGTAGCCCCTCTCCTGCCCGCTGGTCCCATGGCTTCGTCCCTGTGGCTGTCATCCTCATCTCCCCTCTCCCTGAGAATGCTGAGTTGGAGATGGCAGGATAGATTCCTTTGATGGAGACAGTGAATATTAGATGTTACTAGAAGGAAGGGAGGTAAGAGATCAGACCCACTGCACTGGAGATGGCCTTGGGGGCCAATGGGAGGAGCCCCCAGGGAGGGAGGTTCTTAACACTATCCAGAGGGTGGAGGAGCTAAAGTCCAATAGGATCCACAGCATGGAAGAGCACCCAAATGTTTCCTGGCATGTGTGTAACTGGAAGAAATACTGACAACCAGCACCCAGCAGAGGAGACATTAGCTTAAAAGGGGTCTTGGGAAGCCCATAATTAAAGCACTAAAGATTTCTGAAAACTGAATAGTCTACATCTCGAAGATCAAAACACAGTTGCTTAATTTGTGATGAAAACACTTGAACCAAAACACTTCGCTTCTTCCTAAGGAAATGTGTTACACTGAAGTTGCTAACTAAACAAAAAAAAAAAATCCAATGAAAACCTAAAAAAGCATTTCTGTACAGCATAATCCTTAGAAGGAAGGACAGGATGACTCACAAAGCAAAACATCTGCTGCAAGAATGATCCTTCCTCTTGCTCAGAAGCCTTCTCAATGAATTAGCTATGAACATGATGAGGGGTCAGTCAGTGGTTCATCCTGCATGGACTTCATACAGTTCCCTTCCAGCTACCCACGAGCCAATTAATTTAAGACAAGGCCAAATCCACATGCTTCTCTTGCTATGAGGTTTATTCCTCAACATTATCCTACAAAAATAAACACCACCACTTGAGAAAGTTTCCTCAGAGTTACCTTGAAAGAAATACATGATTGTCTGAGATAACAAAGCCAGGAAAAAAAGAAACCTACCATAGAAATAGGTTTCAAAAGCTGGAAATGCTTGTAGGAAACACAGCTCCAACTCAGCAGGCTTGCATTGGTTTACTATTTTTACAGAGTATTCTTTGCAAAATTATCAAAACAATGTTTGCCGTCTTTATTACATTTTCTTCATTTTTACAGAACATGTAATTTTGTTGTTTGCTGAATGAAATCCTTTAAAAATAGTTTAGCTTGGTGCAAATCTTGAGGCTGATCTTTTTCCTTTTCACCTTTGCAAGATGATTATCCAGCCACCCTCTGGCCTCACAGCGCTTGAAATAACATCAGGCAAATTGTTGCCGTTACCTTCCTGGGTTAGCTGTCTTCTGTTCCAACTGGTTTTATAGCTTTCTCTTTGGATGTAGTGTTTTATTGAAGTACCACAACACATTTGGGTGTGGATTTGCCAGGATTCATGCTTCTTTAGGGTGAAAATGTCTTTTACCATTTCTGGACTTACTCAGCGATCTAGGCTGATTTCCCTGCCTTTCTATTTTGGAGCTCTATTAGATCCTTTCACTCTGTTCTTTGCCATTTATTCTCTCTTATTGTCAGTCTTTATGCTTTTGTGCTGTGCTACATCTTGAGTAACCCAGATGTAGCCTCCAGTTTGGTAGTCTTCTCTTTAGCAGTGTCTAAACTGCTTTTTGCTTCAACCATAGAGTTTTATTTTCAGTGCTTGGGTCCTATTTGGTTCTTTCAAAAAGTCAATTTAATTTAAAATTGGTATTTTAATCTTCAAAGACCTAATGCTTTCTTTTAATAATTAAAGACTATGATAATTTAAAAGGTACTTATTACATATTCTCTTTAAGATCAGCATGTACTTTAAAGCAATCAAGGCTCTTGATCTTTCTTTAAAAAGTAACTGCTCATGTTTACTTGTAAACTATTTCCTCACGCATTTCATAATTATGGTTCATTATAAAAAGGGCCTGATTTTTACTTGTGACAATTTGGCTAGCATAAAATTTGTCCAGAGAGAAGTTATGCTTTTGTTGGCTGCACACAAAGTTTTCCCTGAAATTAACTTCTCCCTTGCCCTCCTCTCTATTCCCCTCCTCCTTCCCCTCCCCCCTCTGTCCCCTCTCCTCTCTATCTTCCCTTCTTTTCCTCTCCCCTCCCCTGCCTCCCTTTATATTACCTTTTTGTTTTAATCTATTTTTTATTTTAGAAAATTATTTATTTATGTATTTGTTTATTTGATACAGGTTCTCACTCTGCAGCTTGCACTCACAGTGAGCCTCCTGTCTCAGCCTCCCCAGCACTGGGATCCCAGGCATGCATCACCATGGCCAGTTTTGGTGGCCAGGTTCCAGGCAAGCCTGGCATGTGGTACCAGGGATCGAACCCGGGTCCTTACACTTGCCAGGTAGGCACATAAGACTGCCGGCCATCTCCCCAGCTTTATTTTATTTTAGAGAAGAAGACAGTCCTCTACTGGGGTATAACACATAGCTATTTCAGGAGGATTGATGTTTCCCCTAAGGGTGATGAGATATGGGTGGGCAGTGACAATAATCAGGGTGTCTGACCAATGCACTATCTATGAAGCAACTTTTAAAAATTATTTTTATGTATTTAGTACAGGATCTACAGGGTCATGCTACACAGATTGGACTCATAGTGATTCTCCTGTTTTCAGCCTCCCAAATGCTGGGATTATAGGTGTGCACCACCTCGCCCAGTCTCAATTGCTGTGTCAGTGCACCCCAGGGGTGGGGCCGGCACGACACACTGGAG
>NDGN011464587.1:0-43597 GCA_002564285.1 Tympanoctomys barrerae
GAGGGCCCAGCATGTGGACCCTCAGCCCCGCAGGGTTAGGCAAGTGTGAAACAGTTTCAAAGTAGCCAGCAGAGGAGTGCTCAGAGTTGCTGTAAAAAGAGGCGTGGCCTGCTCAGTCTTTGCCCAGTGGCAAGCTCCAGTGTTTGGCTGGTTTGGGAACTCTAGAAACCCAAACCAGTTTCTATTCTGTTACCTGTGCTCCTTCTTGGGGGAAGAACTACAGGGGGCTTTGCTATCCTTGCTGGAAGCTTCCTGTTGGGTTCAGACCCTGTGCTCAGTCAATTATGTCATCGTAGCTTCCTCCCAGCTAGGGACAACTACCTGACTAAGACACCTGAGTGCGCCGTGTGCTGGGAAATACATCACACTGGCCTTTCCCCGCAGGATGAACTCCTTTGTTCCTTAAAGACTCAGAAGATGCTGCCTAGCACTGCATTGCTTGTGATTGCTGTCTTCCCGTAGATCAAGGTGACCAACTCATATTTGAGACAGGGTGTCTCGGAAACACCGTGGACGCCTCGGACTGAGTGCTTGCCACAGGGCCACTCCTCCATCTGTGAGCCACGCCACACTGTTCCAGGCGTGAATATTCGTTCTTGTCATTTGCTCTTCCTGAGATGTTACAAGGTCAAGTGTGTACTGCCATTACTTCCTCTAACTGAATAAATATCAAAACCATTAACTTATTTCTCCCCTCCTTTCCAAGAGCCCAAATACGTAATCTCTCAGTATCAAAGTACTTAGGGTTGATGTATTCTCTACAGAAAGGACCTTTGAAACTGCTTTCTATAGAGGGACAAAGCACTGATAATCCACCGTAATTGCCGGATTCCACTCTGACACATAACTGCTTTCTGTCTCTGAAGTCATTCACAGGGAGAATTTAAAAGATGGTGAATTAGACAGTCAGTGGCAAAGGTACCGAGCCCAGCAGAATGCTCTCTTCTTCAGAGAGGAGCCGCTGCCGCCCTCTAAGTGACAGCGGCAGTGCCACCTCCTATGGGGGCTCACATCCCTGCCAGAGCCTGGGGTGAGAAGGGCACGGGCATTTGCTGCCACTTGAAAGTCGCAAGGTTTGAGAAAATCACAGAAAGCCATTTCATTCCTCCCAGGCACTATTCGGTCACCTCAGGTGGCTGTCACCACAAAAGCATAGCCGCATTTCACGTGAGGGCATGCAAAGCCAGTCTGGGCTGAGTGCCACTATTCCAAAACACGAGGGACCAGAAGAGCTTTAGATTTCACAGCATTGTGGATCTTGTATTTTCAGAAGAGATCAAGTGTGTTCAGGGCAGTGCGGCCATAGACAGGATCTTGTATTTTCAGAGGGGAGATGCTCAGCTGTAACCACACTTGGCTTAGACACAGAGGAGGGCAGATGCCTGCTTGGTGGCATTGCTTATTTCCCTCAACTCCTTGTTCTTCCCCCAGATGCCACCCCACAGGCCAGGGAGAGCAAGGGGTAGAACTACCCCATCCCCTACCCACTGCCAGGGTTGGGGGTACCCTGGAGGATCCCATGACCTCCCCACTCCCAGCCTCACTCTGAAATAACTAGGCCCGGCAGATACAGATTTCCTCTTGCAGAGGTGGTTTTTGTGACCCCTGGTCTGGCTCAGTTCTATTTTCCACCGTCTGGGCTTCCACATCCTGAGCTGGTTGTCCTCAGATGCTGCTGCCCTCAGTGAGGCTAAGAACGAAAGGGCCCACTCCAGTCCCCAGACCCTACAGTCAGACCTTCCAGGCCCACACCCACCAGTGCCCTTTACCAGGCTCACCAGCTGGTTATTCCGAGGATGCCACAGTAACTGAGCAAGGGATGGGCATGGCTCCTCTTTGCAAAAAGCACCTCATGAGCCTGAGGAGTGGCCCATACCCTTACCTCAGGAAGCAGGGAGATTCTGAGCTTTGTCTATCTGCAAGTAAAGTACCATTATCAACCCTGTGGGATAGAGGAGGAAGCCGAGAGAGAGCTGACCTTTGGCCTCTATGTTGTACCAAGCAGAGCCAGGCTCCAGTTCTGTCTGTGCAGTCTTGTCCCTGGGTTCTGCTCTGTACCTCACTACACTGTGTGCCACGGACTGGGCACTGCCAGTGTTTGCCAGGAACACTAAAGCCTTGCTTTTCCTCTGCCATGCAGCCATCCCCTGAAATGACCCCCACAGAACCAAAGTTCAGTAGAAACCTTGGAGCATGAACTAGTTCTCACCTGTGGAGATTCATAAGGAAGGATGATCCAAGCCATGGGCTGAAGGAACCCACAACATGCCACATGGCTCCGGGAGATGCTGTCTGGAGTGGGTGCTGGGGAAGCCTCACTTTGGCTCTTTCGGGTGCTGATGAAGTCTTCACTTTGGTCCCAGCCTTAGGCTCGTGCCTGGAGCCAAGGTCTTACCTCTGGAAACAGTTTCTGCAATGCGGGTGGGAAACACAGACAGCCACCTTCAAGGCCCAGGAATCCCTTGGAATATGTTAATGTGCTTAGGAAGGAGGAGGGCGAGGTGCCTTTCACTTTGCAGAGTAAATCATGTATCAGAGGAAGTTTATTTCCAACTGGAGTGCTTCCACCCTCCACCCCAGGCTCGATGCTGGAGCCGCCTCAGACTTCCTCACTTGGGTCTGTCTGGCTTCTGTTTTAGCCAGACATCCTCAGTAGTGACCATGTAAAAGTTATCCACACAACAGTGAGCTTTCCTCTGGAGTCCCATGATGAAACAGATGTACGTCAGTTACACGTATTATGCAAGCACTGTCTGTAGGGACGGAGGTGCCCCGTGCAGTGCAGATGGATCTGATGTCAGTGCCTCTCCCTTAACTTTGTCCTTCACTGTTACTGGGACTGAGGCCAAGTCTGCCTGCGGATCAGTACATCCGGGCCAGCGCAGGACATGGGGAGGAGGGACAAGATGCTCCTTGAGTGAAGGCAGTGTTAACGCTCAGGGACAGGTACCACTTTTTTCCCTCCAGATGGCCCTTGAGGATTAGATTGTTTTCTAGCCTTTTGCCATGCTTTCTTGCTGAAGCGAGCAGGGGTAATTAAAGAGCTCAGAAAAATCCTTTCACAGTTAAGCAGCAGCTCTGGTAGCCTTAATTATTGGTTGTTATGTAACATTCTTCAAGTTAAATATAAAAGAAGATGAATGACTCCATAGTTTATGAACCCCATGATTTCCTACTTCATATGGTACAATGAATTCCCACTAGAGGTGGCCACAGTGGTAGCACTGGGATGTGAGGGTGTCCTGGAGCCACTGACTGACTTGGGTCTCATTGGCTTTATCCTGCAGCCACAGCCTGGTGCCCCATCATACCCTGGTAACTCCGGAGGGCAGAGGGCAGACGGCTCCACGGCAGTGCGTTCCCATCACCATGGTGCTCTCACTCGGCTCCCCTGTAGGCCGCCGCGGGTTCCTCTATCGCCCATGTAAATAAGTTACTCCTCACGTTATATTCCCAGAGAGGCAAGACTCACACACACAGGAGATCTGGCAGCGACCTTGTTCACAAGGCCTCCTGTCCTCATAAACTATAGACCTAGGAAAACTGGTTGTGACCTTGTGGTGTACTAGGGAGGCTTGGGCTAGAGAGACAGAGTAGAGCACTGAAACCTCTTGCTGGAGAGAGGAGGCTGAAGCCGGGTGAGACCCACACTCCGAGCTTCACCAGTCTCTAGCTCTGGGCTTCCGGGATCCACATCTAACTCAGTCACACTGTACCCAAGGGGTAAAAACCCAGGGTCCCCACCTGGAGTGTGGGATGAAGTAGGAACATGAACCCACCGGAGATTGCAAATGGGAGGCATTCAGAGGCTTAAAGGAGGAAAGATGGGGTCCTGTGATTGAGCAAAGCAGGGAGGAGGCAGTGAATGATATCGAAACCATCATAGAACATCCCAGAACAGAAAAGACAGGAGGCAGAGTGAGATGCTCGACCTACAGGAGCTGGAATGGCCCCAGATGTTTCCGTTCATCCAGTTTCCCCAAAGTTTAGATGTGGAGAACTTGTAGGAGTGTTACCCAGGTGGGAACGCACACACTATCTCTGCACTGACAGTCCAAGAAGAAGGTCCAGTGCTCAGCTTGCATCTCCTCAACCTCCCAGATAGACATGACTGTGATCTCCAGTTTACCAATGGAGAAAGGTAGCCCAGAGATGTTAAGCAGGTCACCCAAGCCACAGAGCTGCTCTGTGCAGATACTCTAACACCAGGAAGAGGTTTGGGAACACAAGCACCTCCAGTTCTCCATCTCTTCAGGGCAACTGTGTGGCAAAAGCAGTTCCCTGCTGGACTCGCAGGTCCCTGTGCCCTGCTGGGCAGGACCACAAGTGACTTGGCCTGGAAACAGATTGTAGGCATGAGCCGGAAACTGGCAGTGACAGTGGGGGCGCTGCCATGGCCAGGCAAGGCAGGAAGGCGTCACCTGAGGCCAGCAGGGGTCATCGCAGCCTGGAAGCCTCTTGGCAGGCAGAAACTGTGGCCCAGTTCTGTAGAAAGGTGCACTGGGGCCTGCCCAGGTGATTTGGACTGGCCGTGAGGTACTGCTGGGCCAGTGAGCTGTAGAGTGAGCTGGGGCCAAGAGGTGGCCCAGATGCACATGCCTGTGTGTGTGCATAGTGACCCGCAGCTACAGATTACAGCAGACAAGGATGGAACAGAGTCCAGCCAAGGGGAAGGGATGAGGGTGGGGAAAAGTATGGTGGTGTGGAGGGGAGGGATAGAAAAGTTACCATAAGATAGCAATGCTGTCATCAATAGCTCTTCTCCTTGCTGAGTCAAAATATCCAATATTCAAAGTTAAAGGAGGGAAGGTTTATTGTAGCTCCAGGTTGTAGATGATTCAGTCCATAGTCAACTGGCTCTGAAGCAGGGAGGTGGGGCAGAGGGGCCTCACAGAACCAAACGCAGCAAGCAGCAAGTGACAAGCAGCCCTTTCCTGTCCCTTATATTCTGTCCAAGATGTGCACCCATAGGGCAGGTAGCATGCACATCCAAGGTGGGGCTTCCCATGTCCACGCTCAGACCTGAGCCATGCCAGTCAGCAGAGGACTACTTTAGCAGTGGGACACCTTGGATCACAGCCACACACACCTCACCCCTGCTTCACATGCTCTAGATCCAGCCACCTCTGAGAAGCCCCACCTAGGACCTCATGAAACTTCCAGTGAACATCTGGACCCAAGCCACACACAGCAAGTGTCTACAACGAAGACGCAGCCTATATGATGCGTTTCCACTTAGAAAAGTTATAGCCTGTGTATTTATAAGAGGATCCTAACAACAGATTCTGATTATGCCTCCGTGTTTGAATTTTAGTTAATCATTATTTTCTTCATCAGTTTTAAGTATATTTGTTTTTAGTAAGTTTTTTTGAGCCCTCAAGTGCTTTAGAGTGGAAAATTATTTAAAATATTACTTTGCTTTTAATAATTAATATGGTCATTTATTAAAGTCTACTTCTTCCTTTAAATTTTAGCTCCACTTACAAATCTTAATATTCGATAGATGAATCTACAACATTTGAATAAGTACTCTAAAAGGATTTTGATTAATGTTTGGCCCCACCTCTAAAGTTCATTCATTTTTATCTTGGTATCATTTTTCATCTAAACTTCATTCATTTTACTTTAAACTACATTTATAAATTACAACTGTTTGATTTTCTTTTTAAGCATTCCAATTATCTGACAGAAGCTTTCTGGGTATCCTTTCATAAATACAAGCAATTAAACTTATAAATATACTTGGTTATCTTTCTCATTTCTTAAACATTCCACTTCTGAGTCTGACCTTAGTGAAAGTTCCACTTGACATCATCAGCCTAATCAGTTGCCCAATTACACATTCAAATTAGAATTAAGAACCTAATTTGCTACCCTAAGCAGATAGACTTCAGAAGCAGTAAGAATAGTTAAAATGCAGATGTCTTACCCTTAAAACAAAGGCCCAGGAGATAGCTCAACTGCACAAGTGCCTGCCTGGCAAGCACAAGGTCTCCTTCAAGCAGCCATTTGTGGGGTTTTCTCTACACATCTCTGTGTGGGACCCTCACTCTTGTCCTCTAGAGAAGTGTGCCACACTGAGCACTTTAGGAGTGACTTCCTGGGCATCATTTGTGATGCTTCTTCAGCAGTACAGGTTTCCTAGCAACCACGGAGGCCCTCAGAATGGACACCAGCTGGCCTCGTGCTTTGGAATCCCAATCCCACCTACCTGTGCAGCTTCTCTGCCAAAGCTCTTCACACTAGCTGTCATTGTTCACTATCCCAGATTTGTGTCCTGAACCCCCAGCCCCAGGGTCACCTCACAACCCCTCCATTGCTCCTTGGGCTGCTACACCACTTGGTTGACTCCACCCATCCAGTTTGACTCTGTTGTGTTTGAATCCTTCCCATATTCCTCTCATTTCTAGGGTGATAGCCACAAACATAGCTCAGTATCTCCGTGCGCAGTGTACGGCTTCATCTGATTATTACGGGGCTAGGTCTGCCAAGGCAGGAGTCATGGGAGTCCATTTGGAAAATATGCTTTGTTTGTAAAATCAAGAGAAGAATCCATAGGGCATGTGAGAGAGGTTTATGGGAAACATTTAGCTAATTCCTAGGATGTAAGATAGGTGTTAGCACCTGACGTGCTAAGAGTGGTTCGTAAATATAGGGCAGGGAACTGAGCGATTAGCAACTCAGGGCTTCGGCAGAAATTTCTCTCAAGGAAATATTAAGGATTCAATGAATCACAAAACATTATCTACCGAGTATTAAATAAAATTATGTTTGCCATGCTTATATCTCTATTTCATCCTTGTATTCTGTGTACATTGTCTGAGTCCATTTTTCAGAATACCTAAGGCTGGGTACTCTGCAGAGAAAAGGGATTCATGCGGTTCCCAGTTCTGGAGATCGAGAGATCCAGGAATACCAGCTGGGCTCTTGGGTGGCTCCACAGTGGCACAGGAGAAATCAAGAGATCACCTCACAGGACTGCATGCCAAAAAGCGAGCCAGAGACTGGGCTCCCCAGTATAATGACTTACTCAGTAGAACTAACTCAGGGTCCCATGAGAACTACCTTCATCATGGTCTTTCACAGTTAGAACACATCCATTCACGGATGCCTCTGGGGCTTTTGTAAGTGGTGGACCAGCAGCAGGAGGCGATTTCTATAAGACCCTGAGGAGTGAGATACCTCTTCTGCTCTCTCTTTTTTTCCTTAGTTGGCATGGCTTGCTCCTCTGAGGGCTGAGGATAAAGGTTATGCATTCATCTTTCTCTGTGGTCCCAGTGAAGATGAGGTGGACCCCAAGATGGACAAGAATGTGGGGGAGGGGAAAAGGGCAAACCTGAGGATCACTGGGCGGTCAGTAAGCTGAGGGCTCCGGGAAGGAGAGGGACATGGATGAGAAGATGCCACAGCATTTTCCTTTCTGTGGGATTTTGGACATTTTGAAAAATTGGGAGGCTTAAAGGCCCATGGTGGAAAGCACAGAATTTGTAGTATGTTTGAGAAGAAAAAAGAATGTGTCTGTGAGACTTTCAGAGGCTTACCAGAGGCAGCTAGAGGGAAGAGGTTTGTCCGGCTGTGAAGCCCTACACACACGGGCTATGTTTCAGATGTGGTGGTAAGAGCAATGGAAGCCCTCAGCTAATGGTGAGGATTGAAGAGTCAGGGCAGGTTTTGCAAACAAGAAAGAAGGCAGTCACAGAGCGGAAGTACCTCTGCACATGTGTGTCATGTGTGCATACTCCTCTGTCTGCAGGCATCTCTGGAGGGCCGGCCATCCTCCATACAGCTGGCCTGTCACACACCCCTGTACCTAGATTCCTCGGTGTTTGTCAACACAGAACTTGAGGGAGTGATGCGTGGGGCGCATTTCCATCCGTGGAGCACACACAGCATGCACAGCTCCCTCTGTGGAAAGGTGCATTTGTCAGGAGTCTGTTGTCAGCTGCGTTGGGGATTCAGCAACCAGGCAATCGGGAGTGCAACTTGAACCACAAAATGCTGGCTTCTTCATTTTTCGAAATGTCATCTGTCATGTTGAAATTCTATAGCATAAATACATATATAAACACGTATGTGCAAGAAAAGTCTGTTCTTTGGATACAGTACAAAACATGTAGCCTTTGAGATTTTGTCCTGAGTACTGTCATTTGAAAGATTATAATCACTCCTGATGATGATTTTAGATAATATCAAAGCAAATTCTTCCTTATGACTATCACAAGACCTTCAGATAAGAATTTTACATGTCA
This sequence comes from Tympanoctomys barrerae, assembly GCA_002564285.1. Classification (NCBI taxonomy): domain Eukaryota; kingdom Metazoa; phylum Chordata; class Mammalia; order Rodentia; family Octodontidae; genus Tympanoctomys; species Tympanoctomys barrerae. Next base: position 8,250 of record NDGN011464587.1, read on the forward strand.
TTTATTGTCAGCTGTTTCGCTCTATCCATTTGTATGCCAATATTTATTTTGGAATTACAGCAATGTTACAAATCATCTTGATGTATCCGATGCTCTGCTAAAAGGTTTCCTTCCACAGATGTTTAAACCCAATTTGTCTGAACCATAGCAAGCACACTTGATAAAAAGTATTCGGATTATCCAACAAAATTATACATAACCTTATTTCAATACATTGCATTAATGTTAATTTACAAATGATATGCCATTTAGGAAGTAGGATGATAGCTATAAAGAATCTCATTTTCTCAATTTATCAAGCATTGATTTTTACCTGTAAGTATGTGGAGAAACAAAAAATGATAATAGAGAATGTTGACAGGAGCATACAAAGATTCGTATTCTGATACATTATGTGGTGGAGAAATTTCTGTAAGATAAACTGACAGCCTATGTGAAAGCAGTGTAAATACTAATCTCTTTTGATCCACTATGTTCATCCCTAGTTATCCGTATCAAAGGATAAGAAGGGTAGACAAAGATTTATGTAAATAGGGTCAACAAAGCGCTTTATAATTATAAAAATTGTTTCTGTCAAAGTAGCTAATTGAATGTTTGCATGAATGATAGTGTCTTGGTGTTACTAACTCTCTATCATAATTGTGAATGATGAGTTCAGGAAGGTTTTCCTAATACAGGCAGAAATCATACAATGCAGGTAATTTTGTAAAAGTAGAATTAGAAATGTATTTATACTAAAATGTTTTATGAATGTACTTTTTCAATACATAATGGTTCCATTCATTTGGGGTGTTGGTACTTGTATACATCATATCTTGATCATTCTTGATTCTTTTAACCCCATCTCCTCTCCCTTCCCTCTCCTGACCCCTCCTTTTAACTCCTTCTCAGCCTCCCCATTCCCTACAATCTCTCTTGTACTCCACTTTCCCACTTATCTGTATATGGGATTTCTTGTGTAAGAGAAGCCCCTCGCCTTTCGCTTTGTGTGTCTGATTTCCTTCACCTAGAAGGGAGGAAATCGCATGAGCCCAGTGAGAAGAAAATTCCACTGCCGAAAATGTTCTTTTCTGGATCATGGATATTGGTAGTATATTTTTGTGCTCCTTCCAGACTTTGCATTTTACTAAAAATTAAAAAAAAAAAAAAAAAAAAAACAACTTCATCCTGATTTTGCTGCCAAATAGCTCAGCGGATTAAAGTGCCTGCAAGCAGACACAAGGGCTGGGGGTTCAATCCCTGGGTCTGCTGTGCCTGCTCCGCCCCTGGGGCATGCTGAGATGGCAATTGAGACTGGGTGTGATGGAGTGCACCTGTAATCCCAGCTCTTGAGAGGCTGCAAACAGGCAGATTACTATGAGTCCAATCTAGTAGTGAGACCCAGAACATCCTGTAGCCCCTTCCCTAAAGAAAAAAAAAAAAAACTCCATTTTATCTATCCATTTATTTATTTACTTGCCTGCTGGGGATGGAATCCAGGGCTGAGTTGCATGAACTGCACCCCTAGCTGCATTCACTACATTTTGTATATCAAGCTTCTCTTAGTTTATGATCAGGGTAAGTTAATCAAGAAAGAGAATGAACAGTTAAGAAATCAGTGGCCTTCTGAGACACTGATAAGGAGGTCACCTGGAAGGATGCAAGTCTTTGTCTTGATCCTCTGAGGTGCTGGTGAGAAAGTTTGGGGGAAGCATGTTCAGGGTTGTGTTTAGAGTTAGATGCCAGGCTTCCCAGCTTGGAAAGGATATCATTAGTTCTGTTCAATTTCCACACCCAGTGATCTTTGTTTTCCACTATGGAAGCCAATTTTGAAGAATAGGGGAAAGGAAGCCAAATTCTACGTTATAAAAGGACATCTGCCCTTTAGCCCTGTCTGGGAATCTCATCCATGCCACTATACCTGACCGAGCAGAACTCCAGGTGAGGGATGGAGGGGCTGTGCTGCACTCCCATCCCAATCCCCTGATCACCCATGGAATATCTTTGGCTTTGCCAGTTGTCACCTGTACCGCACTACATTGTAAGCTCTGACCTGTCTGCCAGGTGCAAACCAGCTGTCCAATGGCTCACTATTCAAGTGACCAAACTCAGCTTGTGCAGATCCAGTTCCAACAACATACGGATATTTTTCTACCCATTTGCCCATCTCCTTAGTTTTACAAATGATTACGGATTAATAGATGTGAGTTACCAAAAACAGCCATACCTGTGCCCCAGTTATTTTAGAAATGCTTTTCAGGATGCAAGTGCTTTCTTATAAATTTCATTAAAAATGAATCATGATAAGAAGACAAATGAAATGATTGTACAGCCTGATTTGCTTGCCCCTTACGCTATTGAGGGAATAGTGCAAGGAAATGCATTTTTATGGCTGGCCCTCTCTCCAGGGAGTCTTGAGCACCAACACTGAAGCTTTTTAGAAAAAAAAGAAAAGAGAGTTCTCCCCCTTCTGTAGAGCGTATAGACAACTGGACCTAATTTATTTCTTATTTCATCCACTTCCTCAGTCAAGCAGGGATCCCAAATGTGAATATTAATGACATGGAAACTTCTTTCTGGGTTGCAGAGATACCGGGTCGCACTTGACATTGTGTGAGGCTGTTCTGTGGCTTGACCGAGTATTTCTGGAGCAGGAGTGTCTGGGAACACACACCCTCACTCCCATGAGAACTTTTCACATTCCTGCTCCTCACGTGGCCAGGCCTGCTGACCACTGTGATGAGCAGAAGAGAAGGCAGCTGTGTCCAGCCAAGGTGGCTGGACAGCACATTGCCTGTATCCTCCAGAGCAGGAATGTGGGGCAGCCTTGACTCCCCCAGGATACCACACACAGTGCCATGTCACTGTCTGTGTGCTTGCTGGTTCAAGGTGTCCTGGGAGGCAGGGTCCATAGGATCAGTGACTCTGACGACCTTCTCTCTGTGTACAACTGCACCTGCTTCCATGACTCGCGTCTCTGGTGGCTGCTAAAATCTTGTGAAATTAAACGAATGAACGAGTGAACAAACAAACAAATCAGGGATTCAGTGGCTGAGTTAATTGGCGACACTCATATCCAGTTACGAGGCCTTGCAGGCCAGTGCAGATGGCTGGCAGAGGCCAGCTCACTGCCTACAGAAGTACCTTAGTCCCCAGCCAGGCAAGGAATCTGCCTGGCAATAGAAGAAGAGGACAGAGCCTGGGTACATCACAAGTCCAAGACAAGTGGGAGAGAAGGGGCTGTGAGATTCCTGCTGCTGCTCACCCTCCCTGGGAAGGAATTACAAGAGCTCAGAACTCAGAAGACTCCAGAGACTGGGCTCCTCTTTGCAGCTCAGAGTGCCTGGCACAGTGGAAGTGGGAGCCCTCTGGGGAGAGAGAGCCTTAAGCCAAGACACACTGGAATGTAGGCACGTAGCAGGTGATGTAATGACTCTGTCGAATAAGATGCAATTCCAGAGCAGAAGTATCCAAACAGATACGATGGCCTCATATTGGCCAACAGGACCAACACTACCCAGCAGTGTGTGGAAGAAACCTTTGTGTGTTGTCTGTGTTCCTAAGCACTAGAGAATCTGTTCAAATTCAACAAAAAGTAAAAGAAACACAATTGTGATAAATTCCTACACATGCCTCTCAACCTTGGGCAGATCAAGTAGGTCAATCAATAAATAAAGAGATAGAGGATTAAATAGTGTCACCAGGGAAGCTGGAATAAGAGCAGAATATCAGACTAAGGAGAAACCCCTTCCTAACTAAACAATCAGGTAAAATATGTTCTCCGGGGATGTATTTCTTTGACTCTTGCTTGGCCTTCCCAAGCAAATCATCACTAAGTCCACGCTCGACCCAGTCCTGCCATAGCTAGTCTTCCTCTGTGTCACACTTGCTCTGATGTCTGGTGACAGGGAGGCTCCTGCAGTGGCTCACATGGCCACACAGTGTTATAACACTGGCTTCTGCCTGCCTTGAGCACTCCCTTCTGCACAAAAAATTCCAGAATTTCCATATCCGATAGCAACGTATGTGTGTTCTCACAGTCGGGTTCTGCACAGTTAAGGCATGATCCGAGACCTCAGAGACTGCCCAGCTCTGGGGGCAATGGAGGGCGAGAATGGGCAGTGGATGGAAGCCTGCTGGGTGAGTGGGAGTGGCCAGTGTGGTGGCAGCACCGTAGTAAATGCAGCAGTGTCCAGGCAGCCAGGGACCCCCGTGTGTCTGTGCTGGCCCAGGGTGCACACAGGACATGCTGCTGCTTTTGCTCAACTCACGCAGTTTATGAGTAGATAGGTCCATAGATGAAAACCATAAGGCCCCATCAGGCCCTTAGAATAGTGAAAGTTAGAGACAAACACAATGCCACATGCTGGCAAGAACCAGAAGACACTGAATGAATGCCTTGGACCCCACAGGCAGGGATAGCAAATGGTGTGGCCACCCTGGAAAGCCATCAGGCAATTTCTTATGAAACTAAGTGCTTTCCCGCTGTGCAGCCTAGTAGTAGGTCTNAGAAATGAAAATCTCTGTCCACACAATGACCCCACAGAGCAATGGTCACAGCAGCGTTCCTTGGTAAATGGTGTTTGTGAAACCTTCTCTGAGTGACAGGCCTATGGAGGTGGAGAAGAAATCGGGTGTTACCAGGCCCGGAGGTGAAACCATGGTGCACGGGACACAGATGCAGAGACGCAGCAGTACGGGCCTCTTCTGTGAATTAGAACAGATCTGCCCTGCGGTGGGAAACCCTGAAACTATAATGCAACACAGTTAAGCAGGCATACATGCAGACAAATGTGGGCCAGGGATGAAAAAGGTCCGGGGTCCAGTGGTTACGTGAAGTAGCAATGTCCTCGTATTAGTTTCCTGGGTTTTTTTTATTATCAATTAAGTTTTATTCAACCTGATAATATATTCTATATGATCCAAAACATCCTGGGAGAATAATTAGTTTTGAATTACCATATATAGTGGATAAGGTTGTGCTTTTATATTCTGATTGCAATTTTAATATTATACGGAGCTACAAAAAAAAAATACTGGGGAGAATCTCGTGAAGCATTCACAAGACTCCAAACCCCTTTCGCAACTTCCTATAAGGTTATAGTCAACATAAAAAGAATCAAACACCACACATGGTACTGAGACTGCGGAAATGGAGGTCATTTTCTAAAAAGAAAAACAGTGCCAGCAGCCCTGCCTTGGAAGGGAACTTGTACTCCCAGACCACAAAACACAGAGCAGGGTGCAGAGGAATAGACAGCGTCCTCCACAAGGGAGGCAACACATTAGCTGGGAGAGGGTGAAGCCAGTAGGTGGAGACATGAGCTACAGCCACCTGTAAGTGTCTTTAATGTCAAGCTGTGGGGAGTGAGTGCACCATAGGTAGCAGGATGCCACTGTGAGCAGTGAACAAGGGTGTCGCCCTGTGGGCCGTGCTAGGGAGCAGACCCTGGCAGAGGTCTGGAGTAGGCTGAAGCAGGCAGAGATGGGGACAGACATACCAAGCAGCCAGGAGACAGGCATCCTGGTCCAGAATTGGGCTCAGGTGACAGCTGTAGGATGAGGAAGACAAGTCTTATTGGAAGAGGCTGTGAATGGATGGGAATCGGTCCAAGACTGAGTCTGGGACCCCAGGATAGGAAATGGATGGGGTGGGATAGAACGGGATGGGGTGGGATAGGACAGGATGGGATGAGGTAGGGTAAGGTGGGTGGGGTGGAGGGGGGTGGGGTGGAACGGGATGGGAGTGGGGGCATGTCATTCGGCTCAGTGTATGTGATGTGCGCAAGCCCAGGCTGCTGTAGGGTGCCATGCGGAAATCATGCACGCGAGGCTGAGCTTGTGACAGGGCAGCTGGGCTCAGTCTGCAAGGTGAAGGTGGACATCAGGGATGGAGGAAGAGGTAGGAGCCCCTGTGATTGCCCCTGGTAAGGAGGCTAGGGAATATGAAGCAGTTGTGCACTTTGTCTTTGAATTTGGATCCTGCCATCCTGCCAGGCAGGTGCTGGGCGAGCCACACACCAGCATCACCTTCTCCCTCACCCTCCTCTCTGCTTCCTTAACAACCTCCCCCACAGCTATTGTCAAGGCAGATACAGATGCACCTCACCCGCCATAGCAACCAGCTCCTGGAGACCCAGCAACAGCAGAAAGGTGGGGAAAACCATTCATTGTCCAAGTGGCCACTGGCAACCTCGGAGATCACTCGGATTCTCACCCCTACAATTAATCCTGATTGCAAGTTCTCAAAATAGCGCGCCTCATTTAGCTGTCAGCCTCCCCGCACTTAGAGTGTCCAAAGAGAAATCACAATAGCTCAGGCCTTGTCTCTGGGGGCTGCTGGTTTCGAAGGCCTTTTCTTTAGAGGCAGAGGATACTTCGGATCAGCGGCGAGATTTCTTGGCTCTCCCTGAAGGACTGGTTGCCCCTTTTAGGGTGATACTTGGTTTTTAATGATGGTGCAAAGGGGAGGGGTGGCAGGCAGATGGGGCCCGCGGCGCTTTTCTACATCTCTGCTCCTGAGCTGCGAGGAGCCGTTGGGGGGACTCGGACCTTGGTGTGGAGAGAGGCCCAGTGCACAGCGCTGTGGGCTCCTTGGAAAAGAGACGTGATGTGGCCAGCTTGCTGAGGCTTGCTGCCATTGTTGCTGATTGTGGGACTGGCTGCTTTAGCCCAGGAATGGAGCCTGTGGCACAGATGCCTGTGCAGGCTGAAGGGCACGTCGTGAGCCCTTTCCCCTGAGGACAAGCAGTGCTCAAATCTCAACTGGGAAAGTTTGTTAAAAGGAACTGAAACTTGAGCCACGAAGCGCATATAATTTTGTTTAAAGCAAAATGTTTTATTTTCCTCACTTGTACAAATAATAGGTACTTATTATCAATGATTCAGACAAATCAAAAATATTGTAAAAAGTACAATGAATCCAGGCTTGGAAGTGCGTGCCTGCCATCCCCGCACCTGGGAGGCTGAGGCAGAAAGGTCTGTGTGAGCTCAAGGCCAGCCTGAGTGGCACAGTGAGACCCTGTCTCAAAAAAAAAAAAAAAGCTTATAAAAGTACTGTCACACCTCAGTTGATGAAGTTAATTGCTTCTACGATTCTAGAGAAGACAGCCACATCCATGTTTGTGTGGGCAAGATGGCCAGGAGCCTGTCACTCAGTCCAGAGTTCCTGAACAAAAGCAAAATTTTGTCAAATGCTTCTGTTTGTAAACCAAGTTGTTCACAAACAAAAGCATCCACAAATGTAGCACCACTGTAAATATTATCAATTATTCACCTCTCTTAACACATATATACTATCTTTTAACATCTTTTCATTTTTATCCCTTTCTATTGATATGGAGACTTATTTACACAAAAAGAAATGAGCTGGGTGACAGAAGGAGAAAGAAGTTCATAAACATTCTTTTCAAGAGCAAAACTCATTTTATCGGAGCTGATAATCTCTAACAGGTATCATTATGGAGTGAGTCCTGGGCCCTCAAATCCTCACATGTTGAAGCTCTCACCCCTAATCAGACTGTCCTTGGGTACAGGCCTGTAAGAGGTGATTTAGCTAAAATAGGACCTAAGGGTTAGGCCCTAATCAACTCTGTGGTCTTACAAGAAAGAGAGATCAGAGCTCACCCGCCGTCCAGCACTCTGGGGGGCTGGGGCAAGAGGACTGCAAGTTCTCACCCGGCCAGGGCAACTCAGTAACTTATGAGAGGCCATCAAAATAGTAAATGCACTGGGGTGTTGCTCAGGATAAAAACACTGGGCTCAGTCCCCAGCACCATGGAAAAATAAAACAGATCCAGATGTAGAAGCCCAAAGGGAGGAGCCTGAAGGACAGAGAGAAGGCGCACTTTCTGCACACCAGAGTGAGGGCCACTCTCGGGCCCTTCACCCCCGCAGGCTGTGAAGAAATCAGTTTCTTCTGCAGCACAGCTTGTGGAGTCGTGCTGGGGCAACCCCAGCACCCTAACGCCCCAAAGTTTTTAAGAACAGTGTTTTGTACTTTCACAGCTGAATAATAACCCATCAAGTGGCTCTGTCCTTACTACTCTCGCCCCCATCCATGGACACTTAAACTGAGCCAAGAGGTGCACGTCATCAAGGGTCCCTGGCTGCTTTGGTATTCCCACCAATCCCAGATGCTTCCCGTCCTGGTCATGTGGACTCTGAGGCAGAGACAAGACGGATGAAGGCACGGTGTGGTGTTTTTATTTGACAGAAATTGCCATAAACAGTGGACCAATGTGTGATGATCATAAAATACGGTATCTAAGTCTAAAAATGTGTTACAGTAAAGACACACAATCGTGAATTTCTTGCCAAACACCCAAGACCCTGCCCCTCACTTCATCTCTGCCCCTTGTCCTGTCCTTCTCGGCCCTGTGTCTTTGCCATCATGACATCTTTACGCTGCAGACTTGCGCTGCCTCTGTCAGCCGCCCCATCTATAAGGGAAACTATGTGACCTAAACACTCAGCCATGAAGATGAAGGACAGGTAGGAATCTGAAGGGGCGTGGTCTATGCTTCCTGAAGTTATTTTTGAGGTCACTTAGCTGGAGATTGTGCACCTTAGACCCCATGTCCCTAAGCTGGGTGACACCCTGGCATGAAGGAGCCACCTGCTCTGTGTGACAGCGCTCATGTGTGCTGGGGCTGCGTCTTCCTCCTGGTCCCTGCTTCATTCAGAGCCACCTACACTTCAGGGAGGGCTGCCCACTCTGCTGGAGGGGACACTTCACATATCGCCTCATAAGCCCCTAAAATCTGAAGCCCCCTGAGACCCATTGAGTCATAAAACACCGCCTGACCGACAGTGCTGCTTTCAGCAGTCCCTGCTCCCGCTCCTGTGTAAGTTGTACTGGCAGAAGCAGGGCAGTGACGACCCCACATCCACGTGCTCCAGCTGCTTAGCAATTTCACTCCTGGATGTGAACCTCATGCACCTACATCCCAAAGCATCAGCAGCTTTGGTTTCCAGTGTGTGTGTGCATGTGTGTGCGCACGCGCGTGTGTGCTTGCACACACACAGGAGCATGCCTGTATCCGCACGCACACGTCATTCTCCAGCATTTGTTGGAAAGCTGTGTACAGCATGAGTCCTCAGTAGCCCTGGACCAGCTGTGACGTATGCAGGCAGGGAAGTGGCTCCAGCTTCCCGTGAGGCTGGCTGTGTTCCCTGCTCCTCCCAAGGCCAAGTATTCACTGGCTCTGCCACCAAAGTGACCGAGTGTCCACAGCCCCCCTTAGCACAAACAGCCCTTTCAACAAACCCTCCAAACTGAGCAAGGTGGGAGATGGCTAAGGACACCGAGATGCGCCTTCAGGAGAGGGCAAGCTCTGGAGTAAGGAATGCAAGGCTGTGCATTGATTCCAGATGTGCATCATCAGAATTACCATCATCTCAACTTGCAATGTGGGAGAAAGGTGTTGAGATGATTCAGCTGGCCTGGTGACCCCAGAACTGCACTCTGTGTGTGTGTGGCACACACTCATACAGATATGAGTACATACACGTGTACAGAGCGATGTGGTAGACACCAGTGTACATGTGTGTGCACTGTACACACATAGAAAGCCGTGGAGTCACACATGCACTAACTCAGGTGCACACTGTGCACACACATGCACACGTATGCAGGCCCTTCCATCAGTGCACATCCATAACCTCTGGAAACACCACTCAGTGCCTTTTCTTGGGAAACGCAGCCAACCTCAGCCTTCCCTGCACGCCACATCAGCAGAGCTCAATACTTACGACACTGCCTTGTTGCCTCTGTATCCCATGTTGTCTTTTTTCTAGATAACATAATGAATATGTCCCCAAATCACTAATATTTACTAATAGATACCTATTATTTTATATTATTTACCAATTCACTAATCTTTCATTTGGAGCCTATAGAAAAATATGAAACTGACACTTTAATGTGCTTAATTAACTGCCCCAGCTGCACTTAGAATACACTATGGACTGCAATCTAAACCTCGGTGACCCAGCACGTTGTTTCACAAACGGGATTCTCTAGGCTGTAGCCCACTGTCTTGCTTCTCACTGAGAGTCCTGGGCTGCACGCAGGCAGGACAGTCTCCTGGGCCCTAAGCGATGTTCTGTCTGGGCGGCTGCTTAAGTTGGGCACAGTGTCCGCCCCAGGAGTCCGCCACGGCATCCACTGTCCAGATGGCTCTGGCTGATTGGTTCAGCGGCCCCCAGCTGATAGATGAGGGCAGGGACGGCCCCTGGGTTAAGGGCTGAGCATTAGAGTCCGCTCTTCCAGCTCTGGTTCCTGTCCTCGTGCCGCCGAGGCCTGCGGAGGGCAGCTGAGCCAGCCTCCTGTCATCTCCCCGTGTGGGCCAGGGATGCTCCGGCAAAGCCGCAGCTCTCAGGTCAGCTACCCAGCCTGCAGGGAGGCTGTTTGTGCAATCACCTTGCAAACCGGTACTGTCTCTTATGCGTGAAGATCACACAGACCGTGACTTCAGATTCCCCTCCCCTAGCTACCACCTAGAGAAACCCCTGAATGAATCACCAGGATTCACACAACCACGGTCAAATGCTGACACCACCCAAATAAGAAAATTGTGAAATATTTTATGAAGGAATATGATACAACAATGAAAAACTGTAGTTACTATCTATAGATTGTGAGGATTATACAAATGCACACAAAACGAAAGATGGTGCTGGCCAAATAACTCAGCGGATTAAAGCGGCTGCAAGGAGGTGCATGGTCCAGGTGTTCGATCCGCTGGGATTGCTGTGCTGGTCCTCCCCTGGGGCATGCTGAGATGGCAATTGAGACTGGGCACAGTAGTGCAAACCTGTAATCCCAGCTCTTGGGAGGCTGTAAACAGGAGGATCGCTGTGAGTCCAATCTAGTAATGAGACCCTGAACACCCTGTAGACCCTTCCCTAAAATATAAAAAAAAAAGAAAGACAGTGTGATGCTCTCTTATATAAACATAAAAAACAAAGTGAAACTAAATTGCTTATGAATTCATCCACAGTGGTAAAAGCGCAGACTGCATGGATTAAAATTCTGGCTCCAGAATGTGACCTTGAGTTAGGAAATCATCCAGCCTCTCTGCGCCCCACTTTATGTGCCCTTTTACAAGATCAGCTTAGTAATGATGTGAACTGGCTAAGGGTGCTGTAGAGATGAACCACAGATAGATTTCTCAGCAGAGCGCCCAGTGAGCTATAATCTCACCATTGCTACATGAGAGGTTTCCACAGGGACATTTATGCCCTTGACACCAGCATGGACAAATGACAAAGGTGAGTGAAAAACAAATGATACAAATCCCAATAATGAAATGAGAAGTCCGCGTGCACCCCCGGCAAGCTAATGGGAACGCACATCCGGTGGTGACACAAACAGCACGTCATGAGAAGTGAATTGAGACAGAAACAAAGCAGTCAAGAGTGACTTCCAGGACCAGGCAGAATTTCAGAAGTTAAACTGCAGTGGGGATCATAAGCTCAAGCACAGGATGGACATGCAGGGTGTCAGCCCTTCTTGGACGAGAATCTTAAGGTAAAAGAAACCCCAGGATACTTCACGAGAGCATTCCCGTGAGCACCGAAGCCAGAGGTCCTGCTCCTACCCCAGGAGCCGAGTTCCGTACTACTGCAGTTGCAGCTGTAAGGACATGCATGTGGGACCTCAGTGGCCCTCATAATAATGAGGGTGACAGGTTGCCAGCTCCAAAGTTAAATCGCTACTTGGACCTAACTACTCTGCATCTGTCCTGTAGCCGCTTGGGAATGACCAGTTCTGTTTCCATGGAAACCGCTTGCCTTCTGATGGCATCAGAATACTGGATAAGGTGGAGGAAGGGCTGGAAGAAAATATACGTCCAGGCTTCTGAGAGCTGCTGGCAGGCTCTTGTCTGAAGCTCACGTTTCTTCTGGCCCTCCCTCTGGGCTCTTGGCATCCCCAGGGACAGGATAGCCAGCTACCCTGGATGGCGGATGGCTTCTGAGACAGAGCACATGGTCATTTTAGAATCTAATCTGAGAGGCAACAAGGTGCCACCGCTGCCTCTGTGTGCACTGCTCCTGTGGACCTGGGGCCCTGAGCCCTGTGGAAGGGAGCCACACAGGAGACGGGATTCCAGGAGCTGGACTATGGGGTCCTCCTCGGGACCAGCAAACACACTGTCTATCATTTTTAAGATTAATGTTCTGGACATCACTTACCCATGACATGTTCATGTTCTGTTTTCTTACAGGTTTGCATTTACTATCACTTTTGGCAGAAAACTTCAGGTTTATTTGTATGTAGCTTTTTTTTCCCTTACCTGATTATCTACAAAGATGTCTTATTGAACAAAAAAAGGGGCGTGTAGGTACACAAATAGACCAGAAAATAGGGGGAAGTGACCTGTCTATCTCCGTGCGAGCCAAAGGAAAGCACTGTGCTTGATATCTTCTGGGCAATACCATGGTTGCCACGCAACATGCATCCACTTCCTTCCAATCAGGGCACAAGACAACTTCAGAGCGAGCACAGTGCAAACCCTAGTGTTCTCTGTTTTGCCCTGGTGGGTCTCATCGCTGCCAGGATGTGGGAATGCTGGGTTCTTGTTAAAGCTTAACATTGAATGCAACCCATTGTCGCTTGGAAACATGCATTTGATTAATGGTTATAATCAAAGTAACTTCATTATGTAAGCATAATAACCCAGCCGAGAAGATATCTTAGTATGTGCTAAGAACTTATTAATTCCTGGCTGGAGAAATCATTTTCTTGATAGGGATTAGAGTTGCCTGGAAGGCAGCCTCACTTGTTAAAACTTTTATGAGCAGTAAGTATTTGAACAGAAGGAATTTCTGATTCTGCAGCTGCGATAACCACACTGGTGCTTTGGGGGTCTTCCTTCAGATGCCCTCCGTGGTGTGCACCACAGAATCATTTTCACCCTCATTGCAGCCCTGGGAAGCTGCAGGCCTCATTGTTCTTACAGATGGAGAAATGGAAATGAAACTGACAACAGAGACCCCAGACAGGGAAAATGCTGTCCAGCCTTGCCCGGTAGGAGAAGCAAGAAAAAATAACAGTCCATTTCCCCCAGCAAAGCTCTTTCTGCAGACTTCCTAAACTCAGTTTCCTGGAGCAGCCAGTGTAGGTGCATCTTTCACAATCAGAAGCAGAAGCCGCAAGTGCCCATTAGCAGAGAAGAAGGTTGAGGAGATGTGGTCTGGCCCTGCGCTGCAACATTCTTCAGCCTTTAGAAAGATGCCAATTCTTACTGAGGCTGTTGTGTGGCTCAAACTTAAAGACATTATGCTGGCTGAAGCAAACCAGGCTCAAAGGACAAACACTGTCTAACCCGCTTGCATGAGGTCCCTGGAGTAGTCATATCCATGGAGACAGCAGATGGAGCATGCCAGGGGCACAGGGTAAAGATTGTGTATCAGTGTGAACATGCTTCATAGTACCTAAAGTAATTAAAATAGTAAAATTTGGGCTGGAGATATAGCTCAGTGGCATAAGGACCTAGCTGGCAAGTGCAAGGTCTTGAGTTCAAGCCCTGGTACCAGAAAAAAAATAATAAATTAAATAAATAAATAAAACAGTAAAACTTTATGGTATGCTTTCCGTCAAAAAAAGTCAAATGCTGAAGAGAACAAGCGTTGTTTGTGGTGGCTGAGGAAGCGCGACCGTGACTTTCTTATTGGCCCCCAGAAAGGTGAGAAATGCAGAACCACAGAAGTGACAAAAGCAATGTGGACAGGCTGGTTGGATGGCACCACTCTTGACTGGAGGAGGACTGCCCACTTCCGCTGTGGATGCCTGTGTCTCTATGGGCAGGGTCTCTGCCAGGGGAGTGGAGAAGGGGGGCATGGGTATGCCCCATCCCATTTTCAGGCTCATGCCTGACAGGCCTAAGTCTCACCCAAGAGACAGCCTCCCTGGCTCCCTCTACTCCTCACCAAGCTAACCAGGCTGTTAGTTCCTCCCAGAAGTAACAGTGGCTGCTCAGGAAGCTTGGCCCTGTCCTCGCATCCAGGGAACATGCCCACCGGCTGTTGTCCCTGTGTCCCTCCAGACACTGAGCTGCCATCTTGGTTCTTGGTAACTTTATATGAGATTGCCTGGGGGGACAGGGAGCAGGAACTGTGGACATGGAGACCAGGTTCTCATGCCCCAGCCTCCCAGGAGATGGTCTCTGCTTACTGTCTACTCTCCCAGTCCTCTGCCTCATGCCACCTGCTGCCCACGAGGCAATGGGTTGGTGCAGAGGACACCAGGGCCAGGTCCTAGACAACGTTTCTGAATGGATGGGAACAGTGCAGAGGATTGCCCAGCAGGGTGGGCCTCAGGTTCCCATGTGGTCTGGGTCTTCCACATCAGTCTTCAGGAGGGCTGCTCCTGGTACCCCAGAGCCCTCACCAATCAGCAGGGGGTGCCAGGGAGACTCACAGCATGCCCAGCCAGTGTATCATGCCTGGGGCTCACAACAAAAACTATCATCATTGTGGGCAGAGAGAGACCACAGAAACAGAAAGAAAGCTTTCTATTTTAGAACAGTAATGACTCCTATCCTGCTTCTTGAACAGACTGCTCCATATTTCCTTTTTGCTCTGGAGCCTGCACATGACATAGCCAGGCTCACCTGCGTCATCCCGCAAGGATACTGTGGGCTTGCAGGAGAGCTGTGGGGATCCTTACCTGCTGCAGAGGAAACGGGGGCTACCAGATGGCATGGAGAGCCCCCCAGAGTGGACTCAGTCCCAGACCTAGGGCTTCTGCGAACATTCAGGCCTTGGAAACAGCCTGGTGCATGGGTGGGTGGGCAAGCTCATGGTCAGATGCTGTGTCCACAGCCAGCTGCTGCCCCTGCTGCCAGGCTAGGGAGAAGGCTTCCTAGCTGAGACCGGAGTACCTGGGTTCTCTTTCTAGATCTTCCCTTCAGCATGGCTGTAGGCTGATTTCTTTCACTGGTCTGGCTGTATTAATGGATTCATGGGATGAAGAATTCTCTCTATTGAGAGCACACCTATGGCCATGAGATCCCAAGTGCACATTGACCCGTCCTTGAAGGGTGCAAAGGGACAGCACATGAGTTTTGGGGTTTAGTACGAACTCTGTTTAGCTCCCCAGAGCCAGAGAACATGAAGTGAGTGGGGAGAAAAGGAGGGAGGAAAGAGAAGAAAGGAAGGGAGAGGAAGGCAAGGGAGATGCAGCATCCCAGGGATTAATGAAAATTACATGTGTGGTCATGATTTAAAAAAAATGACTTACAGTAGGAAAATACAGAGCTTTGGACAAGGCATAGAAAAGAGCTGTAATGGGAGTATGTCTGTTGTCTGCCAGTCTCACACCTTCCCATACTCCTTTTGCTTGATTAGAAATGAAGGAGAAAGGGGAGATGTCAAGTATGAAATTAATCTGTAAATTCTTTATTTTTGCCCCTTCAGAACAGGTGTTTGATGTGTTTCCACTTTGACCATCTGCAGAGACATCTGTTAATACACTCTTCCTTGCAATGAATCTGTGGGAAATGTTATTTCTCTATTTCTCAAATGTAGCATAATTTAGAATCTACTTAGGTTTATAAACACGTGCCGGGTCATTTCTGTAATGAGTATTTCTACCTTATGAGATTGTTGTATGAATTAAATACATGTGCATTCCAGAGAAGCATTCCTAACACAGAGCTGGCATTCATAGGAGTTAGTCTTTCATGTTCTGATGATATGAATGAGAAAACAAAAGGCAAAAGGAAAGAGAAGCATCTAGAGAAAAGAGTACTAAAGAGAAGAGAAAGGAAGGGAAAACAGAAGAGGAGAGGAGCTGGCAAAGGTTGTGGAGAGCACTGGGTTGAGCTGATTCAACCGAGGCCACGTATCAGGACCACTCGAAGACTAAATGGGTCCATGTGAGAGCACCAGCCCCAGAGGTAGAACCAGTTGGCCTGGGATGGGGTCTGGGCCCTATGGGATCCAAGTTCCCAAATGAGTCACCTCTGAGATATGGCCCAGAGTCATCTGATTCCTTCCCAGTTCTTCAGAATTAGATGGGAAACTGAGTCCCACAGTGGCACAGCACCCTGTCCATTCAATTCCAAGTAAGGCCGGAGCCATACCCTTGCTACCAGTCCCCTTCCTTGCCCCCTCCTTGAACCTAACTCCTAACAGAGGGGTCTTGTCCTAACCGAATGATCACCAGATCCCATGCCATGCCCTCAGTCCTCCGGGGTCCTGAGTCTCATAAGGCTCAAAGTTTTCAACACTTAAGTCACAGGGCCCAGGAAGATAGCTGCTGTCCTTTGAGGCCCTTGCTGAGCCCCACATTCCTCCAGGAACCCTGAGCAGAGGAAAAATGAAAACTATTCTGTCAGTGAATTTTGATTTACTGATGAAATCAGAGCAAAAACGAACTGTGCTTTAAATTTGTGTAGAATGGTGTTAATTGTGGAATCCAGGCAGGGGACCTATAGCTGTTTGATGTTCTGTACGTTTGAAGAATTTTTCCTAATAACATCTTAGAGGGTTTTAAAATTAATAGTCAAAGAAGAAGCTTTCAAAATGTGTCCAAGCTTTAGGGCATCACCTTCTCTCACCTTCTTATCTGGAAACCCTGGAAGCTCAGCTCCTGCCTCAGTTTCCCAACATGGGCACTGGGCCAGCCTTATTGCCTCTTTGTTGGAGTTGGTGGAGAAACAGAGGGACTTCACAGGACTCATGGATGCTCAGGGTGGGCAGAGATGGCTGCCACCCTGTCTGGTCAGGGTTGCTTTGGACAATAAAAACAATAGCTTCTGTTTAAGTCTGCTCAAGACTGGGTCAAACGTTTGTTTCTGAGTTGCCTCTGGTTTTCTGTTGATTTCTTTGTGAAGTAGGGGATTGATCTAGATTAGCATGAGGGAAGCCTGAGTCATTGCCACCCAATCTAGTGTCAGTGGTAGTTAAATTATGGAATACCGCATGACGTTCTTCAAAACAGTTTTCTGATAATCACATAACAGCCAGCCACTGAGAAGAGAGGGAGAAGAAAACCAGTGTCTGCACTGGTCAGTCCCAGTGGTGGCGTCACACCCACTGTTGGAGGTGATGTCTCAGACTGCAGAGTTGGGTGAGATGCTCCCCTTGGCCACCAGCCACCAGCAGTCGATCCGCAACATGGCTCCACCTTCATGCATCAGGGATGCCGGTAGGTGACTCCATGGCAGAGAGCAGCAGCTCACACACTGAGGCATCACAACACACAGTGCCTCCTCCAGGGCCACCATGCAAGAGATGCCCGGCTCCCAGTGCTTGGGCCAAGCCAGCTCAGGTCTGGGCCCCAGCTGCCCTAGCCCCTCTTTAACACCAAATCCCTGTTAAACCCCCTGCCCACATGTTCTCCTTGAGAAACCCCTGCGGGAGGGCTGCAGGCCCGCCCTGCTGTCATCGCTCGACACTCAGCACTGTGATGAGTGAGAAGGTCGTGCCTTTGCACATTAGCGTTGCAGAACAGCCAGGATGAGGGCCCCTGTTTTGAAAAAAATCCTTCCTTCCATTCCTTTAGAAAGCTGGAAATGCCTGCTTAGGACAAGGGACAGCAACCAGACAGAGCAGCTCTGACTGAGTCGATTGGCCAGACTCATCCGAGGGTGAAGCGAGTGAAGACAAGGTCTCTTCTTACAGGCTAAGGGGAAGGAATCAACCACCGCCCATACAGCCCAGGGATTTCTCTCTGAGAATACACCGGAAAACATGGGCATAATTATTTTTCAAAACAGGAAAGGGGAGAAAACAAGCAATTCATCAAAGCAACACCATACATTTGGAGATCAGTTATGCCATTGTCTGTTTGAAGCACTAGGAAACTGGACTTGGAGAACGGCCGCCCTAAGAACATGCTGGTTCCCCCAGAGCAGCGCCAGAGGATACAGAACCCATTTTTTCAAATTATCTGACTTGCACTGGAATCCAAAGAAAGACCAGCATGAAAATGCCTTGCACGTGGGAAGTAATTTCACTTTCTGTGAGCTCAGAGGAAATCTGTATTTTCTACATCCTTCTACTTTACAGATTTTGTTTCCTTTCCACTCACACAGGAAAGCC
This sequence comes from Tympanoctomys barrerae, assembly GCA_002564285.1. NCBI lineage: Eukaryota > Metazoa > Chordata > Mammalia > Rodentia > Octodontidae > Tympanoctomys > Tympanoctomys barrerae. The sequence goes on from NDGN011464587.1 coordinate 26,283, forward strand.
TGCTCCTGGCCTGGCTTCTAGATGCCCAGGACTCTGTGAGACACTAAGCGTGGATCAGTTTCTAGAACACAGTTTTGCATCTAGCATTTCTGCCCAGCAAAGGATGCTGCAAGAGCCAGGGCCCTTACCAGGAATTGGGGCTACAGACGCAGGGGCCACCCTACCAAGCCAAGTTATATGTGATCTTCCCAGGCTCTGATTCTGCTTCCCCAGAGCTGTGAGTTGTGTATTCTTGGGCCCTCAACAGTTTTGCAGTTGAGCTCTTTTGCAGCTTTGGGATCTTCATGAGGGTGAAGGGCAACATGCCTGTCCCCTCACCATGGACTCTAAATCTTTTCTTTTTTTTAGTGTATTTGGTACAGGATCTCACTACACAGCTCGGACTCATAGGGATCCTTCTGTTTTCAGCCTTCCCAGCACTGAGATTACAGGCGTGTGCCACCACACCCAGTCTGGGTGGCCTCTCAGCATACCTGGAGGTGGGGCTGGTGCAGCACGTGGTGCCATGGATCTAACCCCAGTCCCTGCGCTTACCTAAGCAGGTGCTTAGTCCACTGAGCTATCTTACGGGGCTGGACTCTGAATCTTAACTGCTCCTCTCACTTCTTATTGTATTCTTAATTTTCTTATCCAGAGAATGTAAGATTCTGGGCACTGCCACCGGGTAAAACAGTGCAGCAATTTCTCAAACCGTTAAACATGGGATTCCTGTATGATGCAGTAAATCTGTTAGGCATGTACCCAGGACAAATGAAAACATACATGTACTCAGTATCCATGTAAGTGTTCATGGCAGAACTCTTCACGCTAGTCAAATAGAGGAGGTGCTTCAGATGTGCACTGTAGTGAACAGATAAGAGATAGCGCATCCATGCGATGGAACATTATTAAGAAATAAATGAAAATGAAAACAGCACTGACATGCTGCATAGAGTGGCTGAACCCGGGGAACATTCTGCTTAGTGAAGAAAGTCCGGAAAGCCAGACAAAAAGAATAAATATCAAAAGCTAGGCTTGGAGGTCCCATTCAGCCCAGCTGTTCCCCTCCTGGGTATTTTCCCGAAGAACTAAAACCATCATATCACAGTGATCTATGTGCACCCATGTTTGTAGCAGCGCAGTTTGTCATAGCTAAATCTTGAAAACGGTCCAAATGCCCATCAACTGAGGAATGGGTAGAAAGGATGTGGCATTCTTATATAATGGAGCATTATACAGAAACATAAACTCAGGACTTTTATAGGTAAATGGATGCAACTAGAGATGATATGCATAAGTGAATAAATCAGACCCATGTGTGTACACATTGTCTTGTCTCCTAGTGTGAGAACCTGAAAGAGTAAGATCTCAAAGGTACAATGGATACTGTAAAAGGGAATGAAACTGTTCAAAGGGGAGAAACAACTGGGATGAGGGAAAGGAGAAAAGAAGGAAGGGAAAAAGAAATACATATGCATATAGATAGGATAACTTGGATACTTATACTGCTGAATTCTGCTGGTCTATCAAAAGGAGTAGCTAACGCTCAATTTTTTTCATTTCTCTTTTTTAATTTTTGGTAATATTTTGACCAATCTTACAAGCTTGTATCTGGTAATCTGAACAACTGCTATTGCAGACAATAATATGCAGTATAACATTCATTGTTGACTTCCTATCTAATGGGTTTTTTAAATTATTTTTTCATTCTCTTTAAAAATAAAAGAAGTTTTAAAAGAATAAATATAATTCCACTGATATGAAATGTCTGGAAAAGCCAATATAATGATAGAATGTAGGTTGCTGAAAGTCTAGAAATTGAGGTAGAAAAGGGAAGTGGGTATAAATGGGCCAAAGGAATCTTTTTGATATAGTGGATGTTCTGTAAATGCACTCGTGGTTACAGAACTCTACGTGGTGGTTGGAGAGAAGGGGGCGGAGAGAGAGAGAGACAGACAGAGAGAGAGAGAGACAGAGACAGAGAGACAGAGACAGAGAGAGACAGACAGACAGAGACAGAGACAAAGACAGATAGAGACAGAGAGAGAGAGAGACAGAGAGACAGAGAGACAGAGAGAGAGAGAGACTAAAATTCCTGTTCCTCTGAAACCTCAGGCTGTGGCCCTGTGTGGCTGGGATTGCTGCAGCTGTCATTCATCAACAGGCTAATGTACCACACGAAGGCCAGTTCTTGTCTTCATCAACTATAGCCACGAAGACTCTCTTTCCACACACAGTAGTATTCTGAGGTTCCAGAGCAACATGAGTCTTTCGCAGGGGATGCAGGGTGAGCTTGCCGTTGGAAGCAAGGGAGGGTCTTTCTTCCTGTGATTGAGGAAACAGGCAGAATGTAGGTAAAAATACAGATATCCTTTGGTTATTTTTTTCAAATCTTCTAGATCTGTTTGGGAACATCTCATTCCTTTCTCACTTTATTAAAATATCTTTAAAAATCCTGTGCTTAGTTATTTCAAGAGTGACTTTGCACCGTCTAAATCCTTTGGTGGGAGGGAGAAGGAAGGCATTGTCCTCCTGAGTGGGTTCTTTGCTTTTGCTGAGTTCCTCACACCTGTTGGCAGTTGAGAGTCACTTCTGTGTTGATTGTTTTGCATAAGTTTCACAGTAAACCTATACTGAGTCAGGCTGGTTCCAAATTCTCAGGGGAGACATTCTATTCTCTACACAAGCTAAGGAGATCTGCTTTTCCTTTGCCATTTGTGTTTTTTTCATTTTCATTTTATCTCATGTTTGATTGTTTATGGCCTTACTCAAAAAGAAAAAAAAATGAGTCCTTCAAGGAGCTTGGGTGTGAATGTCTGACCTTCAATCCCAGGCTTCACAGGTAATCAGTGACAGTTTCAGCTGTCTGGCTTTCCAGCACCTACTTCTGTTTCTGACCTCTATTTTATCTTACTTTTCTGCAGACTTGTTGTGCTACTCCTTGTAATCCAGAATTTCTAGGTAGTTTATGTAGTAGGCATGGGGTCTCATGTAAGCCACATAGGAAGTATACCAAATAATTCTGGGTGGAGAAAGGGAGCTTGAGAAGTCTCGTAATGACAGGTTTCCATTTCCTGAAGGAGTTGGCATGGGGTTCTCCACTAGGTGTGATGGGAGGATGGGTAGGCTTGAGGTCTCCAGAACACTGATAAAGATGTGCAAGGTGCATGACTCTGTGAGAGATGAAAGTGGCAAGAAGTCACCACACAACAATCAGGGATCCACCCAAAGTGACCAAGAGTGGAGATGTCCTTAGGATTCCATGGGGAGGAGTGTCATTTCTCATGCTAAATCTCCTTTCCAGGCTAATCAGCAAGGAACACCATTTTCTGTATATTCCCAGGGCTCTGGGCTGTGGCCCTGACCCATGTCTGCCCTCTACCAGACTGGAGGAGGACATCACCCCCACGCACACAGAACCCAAGACAAATTCTGCCAGGGGCTTGTTTAGTCCTGCTTCATGTCCCTGCCACCTCCCCTTTATGTTCTTCATGATTCTTGCTCAGCAGTTTCTTGAGGAAATTTTATTGCAAGGAAACCTACCCCTACACGTGACTTAGCTGGGTGTCAGGATCACGGCCGCGGGTGCTGAACCAGTTGCTCTCCCTGTGGTTTTCCAGTTCCTGCGATGATAACGTCCTACCCGAACACAACCCTGGCCACCCAGGGTCAGAAGAAGGACATGAGCTGCACGGCCCATGGTGAGAAGCCCATCATCGTGCGCTGGGAGAAGGAGGACAGGATCATCAACCCCGAGATGGCCCGCTACCTGGTGTCCACCAAGGAGGTGGGGGAGGAGGTGATTTCCACCCTGCAGGTAAATGCATGACTGCATTGGTACAGAGTCAGACTTTGCTGGAAGACTGAGTTTGTCCTTTCAAACTCAGCAGGTGCGTGAAGGTGCACATGCACATCATCTGCCAGAGTGCATTGCTGAGGCACCACTTAGTCCTGCTTTATGCAACAAAAATTACAGCGCAGCCTTCAAAAGTAGAACTTTACTGTAAGTGTTGCTAAGAGCAAAATGATTATGAATGTGGCAGGGAACCCAACTGTAATTTAAAAAATACTAACAAGAGGGTTCTTTTAATGACAGTTAATCTTGAAGGAAAGAAATCTCTGCTATGCATGTTCCAACTTTATACGAAAAGAGAAAATGAGCAGGGCACAATGGCACAGGCCTGTGATCCCAGCACTCCAGGAGGCCAAAGGGGGAGACACAGAGGTTGAAGCTTGCCCTGAGCAACTTCCCAATTTACCCAGACCTCATCTAGAAATGTTACAAAAGGGCTGTGGATCTAGCACAGTGTGAAGGCCCTGGGTTCAATCCTTAGCACTGCTTTGGCTGGGCTTTGAGACAGAAAGTATTGCAACAGAAAATTTTTTTTTCCTGGAAAAAATGCAACATGAAAAATTCTGTTATTAATGTAGGAACCACAGAATCTTGAATAACTGTTAAATTCTTATTTTGTTAGCACAGCGGATGGTTAGATGAGTAATGATCTCATTATGAGGGGAGGGGTATGCTGCAGCACACACATGGAAGATCCTAGAAGGCCAGTACATGGGGCCCTTGCAACCACTCCATCATGAGGCCCTTGGCTTACAGAAGAACTGACCCTGACTTGGGCTGTCCTGGCCCAAGCCCTGACTGCTGCACTGACCCTTGGGGTTCAAGAGCACTGTGCTCAGAGAGGCCCAAGTCCAAACATGCTGAAGTGCATATGAACCATCATGGGGTATTCCTAGTGCCCACCCGTACCCTCTTGTATGCTGTGATCCATCCTTAGATCACAAAGCAATGCACACTACAATGTGAACACTCTAGAGGGAGATGCTGTAGTGCAGCATCAAGGAATAAGGGCAGGGAACACTCTAAATCTGTCCAGTGCTCATACAGTTTCTCCTGAATATTTCACCGTGGCTGTTGTCTTTGGTGCACGCAGAACCCCTGGCTATCAGGACTGGTTGTCTTTTTAGATTTGTTTCTCAGAGGATGCCTGTTTTAGAGGCTCTAAAGGTTTACTGTGAAGAAGACGACAGGAAAGAGAAGTGAAAACGTGGACTAGATATTGGCCTGACCACCACACCCCACATAAATTACACATCCAGCTTAATGAGCTCATGGCTGACACGGCTGGTGTGATCTTCCTGGGGGAGGGGGCTGCTGAGTGGGAATGCACCAGTGTGAGTGGGCATGCGTGTGTGTCTGAGTGTGTGCGTGTCAGGAGCTGGGGCTGTGGCAGGGCTCAGGGTGTGCGCATCTCACAACCCAAAGCTGCTCCCGTTGACCTCTAGCTCCACACTCCTGACTCAGGTGGATTTCTTTTTGCCTCCTTCCTAGATTTTGCCCACAGTGAGAGAAGATTCTGGATTCTTCTCCTGCCACGCTATCAATTCCTATGGGGAGGACCGTGGGATAATCCAGCTCACAGTGCAAGGTAGGAAGGAGACAGCAGGCCATTTCAGGACAGAGACTGAGTGCCCTTCCCTGGGCACCCTGGGGGCCCTGCTTGCTAGGGACACTGTCACCTTCTTCTTGAAATGCCACCACATAGACACCAGGTGTCAGTGCTCCAGCAGCATCTTGAGAGCCCCTGCACTGGTGTGAGAGTGCAGCTGGGAAGCAGGGGACAGAGTCCTTCCAGGCAGCCCCACAAATGAGGAGCAAGGTGACAGGATGCAGACAGTGACAAGCCCAGGGCTGCTTTTCTTCAGCCACTTTGGGAGTCCATGTATTACATGACTGGTAGGGAAAAAGAAAGTTTGTGTCTAGGACCAAAATATGCTCAGAGCTAGAGATCCAAACCAGGACCAGGACCAGGACCATGCCACTAAGATCCCCAGCTTGGGCCCTGCCTCTCAAAAGCTATAAAAGCCAGACGTCTCTAAACAATGAAATCGACCCTCCCTAAATGGGATAGAAGAAAATAAATACTTCTAATGAAGCAATGACTGTCAGCGTGTGATGCTGACAATCACTTGGGTGTCACACTTGTTTATACCCAAACCTGGGCTGCACTAACCCCTGTTTCTATCACTGACACAGAGCCCCCAGACCCACCCGAGATTGAGATCAAAGATGTGAAGGCACGCACAATCACACTCAGGTGGACCATGGGCTTTGACGGGAACAGCCCCATCACGGGCTATGACATTGAATGCAAAAACAAATCAGGTAAGTCCTTTATTGCCTCCAGCTTTATTTCTACTTCAAAAAGCATGTTCTTCTCCCCCCTTTTCTTTGTGTTTTTGTCCATGCAAACACATGCCTACAGCCATGAAGCCCACAGGGTCACTTTCTTTGTATAAAAAGAGCCTAAGTTTCCTTCTAGCCTGGCTCAGCTCTGCCCCTTTCCTAGCCAGCCAGCCTGGACCTCAGTGTGCCTCCCTGGTGGCCTCAGAGTTGGTCCTGTCCCCATTGACCCCTCTACTGCTGGCAGAACCAAGCCTTTGTGTAACCTCATCCACCTCGCCTGTGCCCTGTCTTTTCCCACCTGGGCTGAGTGGCAGCCCTGGGACCTGAGCGTTGCACACAGAGAGTCTGGGCTGAGGGTCTGCAGATGAGGCCCACAAGGGGTTTGTGCAGGGCCAGCAGCTACTTTTGCAGTTGCCACCAGTCAGGGAGCACACTTGTCAGCTGTCGGCACCAGTACCGCTGAGCCTGTTGGACATCTGTCTTCCAGAAAGGACACCCCTGCCAGTTTGGACTTTATGAGCCATCGGCACTGTGGTTCTAGTCAAATATATAGTGTGTTCCTCATCTGGTTTTCCTTAAGGATCACTGAGCTTCCCCCCAAATCATTCCTTTATAACTGAACAAGTTAAATAGTCCTTTTCCCATGGAATCTACAACCAATGTATCCCTGATCTGTGATTTATATAGTACATAGCTGATTCTTTAAAAAAATTATATATATATATCTTCTACAAGATAGGAGGGAAGGAAACTCTGTCTCCATGTGAAGGGTTAACACCATTCGCAGAAGCCACGGTAGTGACTTTAGTTTTTGCTTTCTGAATACTGGCTGCTTGTTGAGATTGCCCTGTCATGACCAATTTGGTATCTTCTGGGCTGAGCTGTAGGAATGAATCAAGCTCAAGGAGCCTGGACAAAAGCAGGTCCCAGAGGAGGGACATTTCATTAAGACACACTGGAGGCAGGCTGGGAATGTGGGTGGTACGGCCCAGAGAGAGGCAAAGACTTGGCCAGGGGGTGTTTAGGAAAGCAGAGTGAGGAGGCCAAAAGAGGTCACAGCCAATGTGGTGTGCAGTGCTTCAAAAGACAGCCGAGGCTGGGCATGGTGGTGCATGCCTGTAATGCCAGCGCTCAGGAGGCTGGCACGGGAGGATAGTTGTAAGTTCAAGGCTAGCCTGAACTGCATAGTAAGACCCTGTCTCAAAAAGAAAAAGAAAAAAAGGAGAACTGAGATGGCTGGGCTGTACCTGCCTGTGAGGAGACCCTCAGGAGGGCAGTGGGATCTAAAAGGCCCCATCGCTGGGATAAGTGGCAGAGCCGGCATCCAGATTCACAGGGACACCAGTGGCCCAGCAGGGCTCTCCAGAGCCAGAGCAAACAGCCCCCGGGGGGCAGGGGCAGCCTGTCCTCCCCTCAGCAAGCACTGAATGCTCTGGGGAGTGGAGAGTACAGTCCTTAAGGAGGACCCGCAGGCTGAGTCCTGGGCCTGATACTGGCCTGACTTCTCCAGAGTCCCCTCCATCCCCTGGCCCCAGTTGTCCTGTGCTCAGAAAGCTGCATCTTATATTGGTCCTATCCAATCCCATGGCCTAGGATCACACATGTACCTTTGTGGGCACTGATTTGTGTGTCCCCACTACCAGCCCAGAAACCTCCTGGTCCCAGGGGTCTGTGTCTTAGTGACTTCTCATTGCTGAAACAAAATACCCAACACCAAAGGTTAAAGAAGAAAAGATCAGGACCAGCGAGATAGCTCAAAGACTAAGTGCCTGCTTAGGCAAGTGCAGGGACTAGGATTAAATCCCCAGTACCACTTGAAGAGCCTGCCCCACCCCCGGGTGCACTGAGCCAGCCACCAAGGCCAGGCATGGTGGCACATGCCTGTAATTCCAGCCTAGGGAGGTTGAGACAGGAGGATCACTATGAATCCAAATTATGTAGTGAGACCCTGTACCAAATACATTAAAAAAAAAAAGAAAGAAAGAAAGAAAGTAAAGGTTTATTTGACTCACAGTTCATAGAGGTTTCAGTCCATAGTCAGCTGGCTCAGAGGCAGGGTAGCATAGGATAGAGGGTAACAGTTCATGGTGGCAAAGAGCCAAAGCCAGAAGGGAGAGTGAGATAAGCCGCTTTCTGTCCTTATCTAGTTTACTGGAATCAGGGCAGTCCCAATCCAATCAGCAGACTGACCCAGCAAGCACCCACCCCAAATCCCAGCATTGCAGTATCAATCAATTACACACTCTGGATTTAGTCACCTCCAAGAAAACTCTCTGATCAGATGAGGCTTTGGGGGGACATCTAGGTGCGAACAGCCTGCTAGACCCATTTCAACTTCAGCCCAGTTTTCAATACCTAATTGGTGGCCACACAGTAGCTGGTGAATGCTCTTCATGAAGGGAACATTGCAGGCATATATTTGACATCCAATCAGACGGGGCTATCCCTAGTGCCCAAAGTGTATGCAGATGCCCCTGAAATCCCGCCCCCTTCCACTGCTTGCCCATCATTTAAGAAATCTCAGTGCATACCCTTCCATGTATACACAGCTTCCTGGAAGTCTGCCCAGGACAAGGACTCTTGAGTTTTTGTGCCCTGGGATCCCAGGCACCTAGCACAGTGTCCAGAGTGAATGAATGTGTAGGTTGAATTTGCATGCAATTGAAATCTTAAACTTGCATTTAGCATCAGTATCTTTAAATATAGCGATAATCAAGCTTCACGTACCCAAGCAGAAAAGCCACTGCCTGCTCTCTGGGCACAGCCAGGGCCTAGGCCCTCTTCCCACTTTGGGGTTTGGTGGGGAGGACCAGGGTGTAGCTGAGATTGATGGGGCCCTAGAGCAAGGCACCTGAAGGGTCAGGGAGAAGCCTAGGGGAGAAGCCCAGGGGACAGGTAGGCAACACTCTGTGGCCAACATCTGTGCCTGGGTCCCTCCAGGTTAGGAAGACAAGAAGAAAGGAAGTTGTGCGGGTCTCTGGGGGACAGAGTGTGTTGCCAGACTCTTCGTGGCTTAGTTGTCTCCTTAGTAGGTTTGAGTGTGCAATTCATGGGCTGAGTGCGTAGAAAACAGGGCCTGTGAGCCACAGCTTTGATGTCTTCTGTCCAAAAGTTGGCCCCACCTGACCACCCGTCCCTTCTCCATCACAGTGTCCTCTGCACTGCGACACCTGGGGGTCTGAAGACTGTATAGCTAGCTTCTGTCACTGCTGGGCAATTGTCCCTAAGGGCCCAAGTAGCCACTGAAGACAGAGACTGCGTCTGCCCGCCCTGTGTCCTGCAGAGCACTTACCCCCGTGCCAGATGTTAGTACACGGTAGCTGAACTTCAGCTGCTCTACTCTTGTTTAGGCAGCTTTGCCCTCACCAGGATGCTCTGCTCTGTTCCCTGTGAACTGGCCATAGAAGCAAAGAACTGGCAACATATGATAGAGCTTTCTGCTCCCAGCGTTGCCCAGGCCAGGATGATCCAAAAGACAGGAAGCATAGTTCCGCCTCCACCAGCTGCCACTCTTACAGATTTTCCCTGAGTGTAGCTAAAGAGTCCTCCAAGGCCAGCAGCCCTCTTCCACACTGCATCCTTCGGCCTTGCAACCCTTCCCAGGCCTTGAGCACAGATGTTTCTCCTCAGTTTTCAATTTGCCAGGAAGACCTCAACTTCCTAATTCCCTCTCTTGGCCTTTCCCATGAGCATTTCCTGACTGCCCACTGTGGCCGCCACGCAAGGGCAGAACCCCAGGTGTGCCCTCCCAGCTCCCGGACCTGCGGCTTGCTGTCTCTGCTTCCTTCCTTCCCTTTTTTGGAAACATGATCTCCTCTCTCAGTGCCTCATGGATCTCTGGTGGGCAACAGCTCCGGTGTCCTGGGATGTCACCCCTGGACGGGATTCCAGGCTGCCTGTGCAGGGTGATGGCATCCCCCAGCCCTCTCTCCTCTGGAGCTTCCACCCACCCTCGCCCTGTACCCCTGAGCACTGTTATCCCCACCAGAGGCAGCTTCAGTGGCTGAATGCTCCCTGTATCCCCATGTTGCCATACTGCGCCTGCTCTCCCTTCACCTTAAGCGATCTTCTGCTCATCCACACTTGCTCTGGCCTGTGGCCTCTTGCAGAATCTTTTCAGTGTAGCCCACACTCTGACTCTGACCTTTGTCCTCGAAAGCTATGCCCTGGGACCCAAGGTTTCTGACCTCCAAGATGGAGCCTGGCCACCATACCTGTGGGCACCTGCCCTTCCTCCCAGGATTCACTCGGTTTGTGGGGAGAGCAGTGGGCTCTCCATTTTCCCTCCCACTCCTCTCACTGGCCTCTCTAGGAAATGCTGGAAAACCTGCCTACCTTATAGTAAACGCTCCTTAGAACTTCTTTCTGAACCAGGCCACAAGTGTGATGCCCTGACATTCTCCCACTCTTACTTCCTACACACCCCCACATTCATAAGTTGCCCCCTGCCAATATTCCCTTCTTCGGCTTCTAATCGAACTATTTCTCTGCACTGCTTCTCATCAGAAAGCCAAGCCAGGAATTCATCAGAGGTTGTCTTAGAACCTTCTTGGATAGTCAGAAATACCGACCTCTAGTTTCATTTGGTGTTGTCAGAGAATAGGTGAATATCTTGTGCTACAGGAAAAGGACTATGAACTTGGGGTCACTGGGTGGGGCCAAATCCCAGCCCCAGTTCTTGTCCAGTGTGGAGTGAGGCTTGAGGTACTTGACTTGACAAAGATCCCTATGTTGGCAGGATGTTGTGAGAATTGAGTCAAATATGACAACCCTTCCCGGCTGTCCGGGATCTCTGGGCCATGATCTAGGGCTCGTGGCCCAGAGATTAAGATCCATGCTCTGCAGGACCATTGTCAGGTGTCTTGGAAGTTTCCAATGTGCCCCAGACTTTGGGCTCACAGGTAGCACACCCGGCACAGTGCCCCCAGATAAGAAGGTTGAATTGTACATTGAGCTGCAAGTACAGCTAGGATGGACATAGCAGAAGTGAATGAACATCTTGAGAGCTGTGCCTAGCAATGCAGGAGCTCTCAGATACAAGTTGGACTGGGAACGTGTGGAGAAGGCTGCAGGTGGAAGGGAGCAGGGTAGGCTTACTGTGGGGACATCCCACAGGCCTAATGGCCCAGCAGGGACAGAGTTTGTTTAAGAGGGGAACTATTCCAGAGTCACAGTACTGGCCAGAGGAGCCTACAGGAGTTGGAGCTGAGGCTGCAGAACTGGCCCTTTTCTGCCTTGGTCTGAAAGAGACACAGATGGTGGGAGCAGGTGCTCAGTGTGGAGGTCCAGGTGTCTTTAGGCTCCCAGCCTCTCCCACACACAGACACTCACTGTAGTGAAGACACCAGGGTCTTCCACAGCCCGTGAGTCCTTGGAACCTGGGCAGTTCCTGCAGAGCCCTTGCCCACCACTGGCAGCTTGTGGCAGGCAGGCCTCTTTGTGACATGCCAGGCCAGGTTCCTCCTGGGTGTCCTGGGCATCTTCTCCTAAAGACCTGGCCTTTTCTTTGTAGCACAGGCCCATGTTAATGTGTTGACCCAGTGGTAGAGATCTTCTCCCACATTCTTCTCCTTACTCATCGTTCCACTTGTGGCACACAGCTTCTCTTTTCATTCCTGCTCCCCCACCTCCAGTCTTATGAACTCGAAGGACACTCACACCCTATCTGGTCAGTTCTTGGTCAGTTCTGCTGTGCTCCATGCCCCACAGAACTAGAGCACTCAGAAGAAGTCTTGGAGTCACAAGCTTTTTCTTTGAGTCTCTTGAATTTATATCTCCCTCAGGCAGAGCAGCTCCCTAACTCTATGCTCCTTGCTTGTGTGACAAGTGTATAGCACTGTCCCCATATTTGGAGTGCCATCCATTTTCTTCCATCAGTCAACTTTGATGCCAGGTCCACTCTGTGTCAGGGGCTGTGCCAGCACAGACACTAAACACTGGGAACGGCAAGGGCCATTCTGTGCCATGTGGCCCATAGAACCCATCAAGGACAGCAGCATAGCTCCAGAGACTTGTGCTCCTGTTGAGAGTCCCAGAAGAGGCCCTGGGGAGGGAGAGCCCTGCAGGCATCGTGTCTCCCACTGTCCTGAGGCTCCTTTCTCCTGCCACACCCAAAACCTGCTCATGGCCCTGCCCCAGCCAGCAGCTGCCCAGAGTGTGACATAAGAACCACTCACCAACATTCTTCTCCCCGGCAGAAGCCCTCAAGGGCTGTGACACAGCTGCCCATATCAGTTCATCACACTGGGAAGTTGCTATAAATCAGCTACGGTTGAAAAATAATGTCTAGAGTTAGGGTGCCATGTGATTTAGAAAAAATAGAATTGAGAATGTTTTTGATTAGCAGACAACCTACTGGAAGTTGGGCCTGGCTTCTGTTCTGATCCATTGTAGCACATGTGTTGTAAGCTAGAAAAGATCTAATGTGGCTGGAGGTGTTGCCGGATTTCACGTCTCTATGAGACTAAGGATTTTAGGAGGCAGAGAAACAGTGTTGAAAGCTAGTGTGCTCTGTGGCAGTGCAGCGGGGACCAAGCAGGCCGGCCCCCCTCTGCTGACCTGTGCTCACAATACATGTGTTTCCCTTCCCTGGACTCCCTGACCTGCCCACTCCTCCAAAATGCTGACTGCGGCCCTGAGCTCCCACAGTGTGGACATTAATGTGGACCTCCGTGTCCCCTCTAATGACCACTGTGCCAGCAAATGGGGAACACTGCACTGAAAAAAAAAATCTCATTGAGTGTAACTTTTTTCCTTCTTTCCTTTTTAAAATTCCTACTTGTGAACTTTTGAAGGCAGAGGAAAAAAACTCACATCTCTATCTCTTCTTTTTTGAAAAACAAAACCCCAAAGACTCCTGGGATTCTGCTCAGAGAACCAAAGATGTTTCCCCTCAGCTGAACTCGGCCACCATCATTGATATCCACCCTTCCTCCACCTACAGCATCCGCATGTATGCCAAGAACCGGATCGGCAAGAGCGAGCCCAGCAACGAGCTCACCGTCACGGCGGACGAGGCCGGTACGTGGGGCCCAGAGCCTTCCGTGGGGGCTCAGTTGGTTACATGCATGCTGGGCAGACCTCTGCCCAGCCTGGGTGGGGTGTGCTGGTGCCTGCTCTCGTGCCTCATGCCCGCAAAGATGCCAGAGTGCCCGTCTTCCCACCCTGAGCACACTGCAGTTAGGAAAGGGCTCAAACTCAAGGTTCTAGGACACAACCTCAGAGAGAGACCTCTGAGGCTCCTAGTTGGGTGAAACAGTTGGTGAGTCGGGCCCCTTTCCTCTCCCTTGGGTGCAAGGAAGCCACCCTGGAAGGAGGGCCAGGCACATGTCTTCGGCTTCTACCTAGGAAGTCGCAGTTGGTGAGGAAGCGAAGGGTACTCTATCCCCTGGGGTGTAGATTAATTTTTAGACCAGCCATGCCAAAACTATATTGTCCTGTTTTTAACTAGAAAGTGTTTTATAGCTAATGTTGAAAATTTTAAAGGGAGAGATAAGTATTTTGAAGGAGACAAAATGGCTTATGTCATCCTCCTACTGAGAGCTGAGCTGGGGCCATTTGGACAGAAGCGCCTTCACTGTTTTTGCAACCTGTTGGATGCCACCCTGTGTGTGCGCGTGCTCACCACATGTGCGTACACAGCCGCACGCACAGTGAGCACAGCCCCCACGCTTGGTCAGCCCTGGTTACGGGTGGCAGGAATTAGCCAGAGAACAGAGCAGGCAGGTACTAGCCCGTGGATGCTGACTTTCAAGCAGCACCCAAAGACGGGAGGAAGAGGCTGCCCTTGAGTTTCCCCCAGAAGGGGACCACAGCTAAAGCCTGGGTGCTCCTTTGAGGGGAGGAGTACCTGGCCCTTACATCTGTCTTTTTTTTTTCCCCTTGCCAGCACTCCGAGGTCATTAGCTGTCCCTCCTGCAGCTGGCTTAGATTCTTGGTCGCTGCCCTTCCACCTACAGGAGAGAAAATTCACTTCTCCAGGTGGCTGAAGGTCACACCTGGAGCTTGGTCTCGACCTACTCCCATGCTGCCTTTTCTGCCGTGCTCATTAATGCTGCTCTGAGCGGCTGCGGAGCACGAGCACCTTGCTAGTGCTTTCCTATAATCCGCATCTCCTGACGTGTAGTTAATAAATCCCTGGTGTTAGCCGTGTCACTTGTTTTCAGATTTTATTACTATAAACAACCTTGTAATGAACTTCCTGTATTATTTTTCTTATTACCATTCCCCAGATTACTTTCTTACATTAAAGTCCAAACATGCAGAATCCCTGGATGAAATCAAATGCACCATTTTTCGTGCTTTGTTATGTCAGTACTCATATCAAGGAAATCAGTTTAAATGTACAGCTCTCCCTGGACAGCAGGGGTGTGCCAGTTTCTTGGTGCTGGAGAACATGTGTTCTTGAAAATCACTTTCAAGGGCAGCAACAGAATAGCTTTGTTTGAAAGTATCTGGTGCTCAGCCGTTTCTGATACTTGGGTAATCTCTGTGATTTCTCAGCTGCAAAATACCCACAAATGATGATTTCTCCCTCTGATATGCACATAGCTGGTCATTGGAAAACTTCCAAGCTCCAAACATACTTTGTGTTTCTTAGAAATAAGTGGGAAAGAAGTGTTCATGTATTCCTGCAAAAATAGAATCTTATTTAATTATTTATGTAAACACCCCATTCTTACCCAGCAGTTTTGTCACACTGGGCCCTCAGGAGTCTAAGCTCCCTGCTCTAAGCCCCAGAGGGAACCTGTGGTTCCAGCTCAGAGTTCCTCTCCCCAACCCCTGTCTAATCCTGTACTGTCACACCTCAGGGCAACAGCACTATGCTTCCGGATGTCTCCTAGGCTGCAGTGAATGCTGCTTCCTTTCCTCCTCTGTGGGCTCTGGCAGCTGACGGTTGCCATAGCAGCCAGGCGGCCAGGTGAACAGCCCCAGGTGCTCATGCGCAAGGCCCCTGCCTGACATTTCTGTAGACCAATGCAGAAGCAGCCCCTCTGGCTAGCTGCTGGCCTCTCAGATTTGAGCTGGGGCACACAACCTTTCTCCTTCAGTCCTAAGACCCTCGGGGGATGTGGAGGATGGGAACAGGCTTGGAGGAGAAGCACCTGCAAAGCAGAGCTGATCCCTGTGCTGGTATGGAATTGGCAGGACTGAGAGCAGGGAGCCCAGGCCGCTGCCCCCACACGCTTAGGCCCTGATGCAGCAGCTCTGTGCAGACGCAGCTGCCATTCCCCAAAGTCGTGTCTAAGACACACCTTTTGGGGAGCTGTAGCCATCCTGAGCAACATGTTACAACTTACTCTACTGCTTCCTTCCCCTCCCTTCTTCCTGATATCTTTTATTTTGTTCTTTAGTCTTACTTCAGATTTCTCACATAAAAGAAATCGTGTGACATTTGTGCGTGCATGTCTGATTTATTGCAGTCAACACTGAGGTCTCAAGATGCATCCATCTTCCTACAAAGGGCACAGCCTATCCCCCTTTACGGTAGAGTAGGAGTCCTCGGTATATAAGCACTACATTTCCTTTATCCCTTCATCTGCTGATTCACTCTTCCAATGCTTCCAAGATGGGAAATATTATGAATTGTGCTGCTATATACATGAGTTTGTGTGGACCACTGTAACCAGATGCCCTTAACCCCTTGGGGAAGATGCCTAGGGAAGAACAGCTAGGTTGAATGGCATCTCAACCTTTAGTTTTCCAAGGAATCTCCACGCTGATTTCCAGTGGCTGCACTAACTTACACTTCTACCAGCCAGTATGGAAGGCTCCTTTTCCTCTGCAGCGTCACAATATTTAAAACCTGGAAATTTCAGATTGGTCTGTAGCATTCCTCACATTCCTGCCCAACAGCTGGAGCCCAGTGGTGGGTGTGAAGCCCTTTGGGTCACAGCCTAACGTAATTCACCCACCCTCCCTTCCCTGAGAGACAGTGACCTGCAGTCCTCAGATCACATCTCAGCTGCAGGGCCAGAGGTCACTTTTAGATCTAGAAGGAGAACACAAGACAGAGACTGTACATGGCCCTGAGAGTCAGGAATACTGGCCATGGGCCCCTTCCTGAGCATGGTGTACAGGTAGGTCTCTGGTTCAGGTCTCACCACCATGGAACTTGTAGCTTTGGATCTGTAGTGTGAAGCTTTCAGAAGCAGACATCACTGTCATTTTATACATATCCCAACACCACAACACTGAGTTTTTTTTATAGAAAGTGTGTAAATATATTATTATGCCACTTAAATACACTTCACAGCAGAGATCAGCTGGGTAGCAAAGATCACACCATTTAGCATTTTCTTCTTGATGCCCTGAACAACCCAGAGCCTGCAGAAAGGAGAAGTGGAGGGAGTAAGTGGAAGTGGTGTCAGAGGTAATGGGCTTAGCTCTTAATGGACTACAGTGTGTTGGATTTCCTAGGTCTGGCTGACAATGATCAGCAGGTCACAGTCACAGCTGATCCTCTCCAAAGACCAAGCTCCCCATTAGCATCTGCCCTCAGGAGGTCAAAGGTCACCTTGAGACTTGTGACTGAATATGGGTTGGTTGATCCTTCATCATGTCCATTATGAATCTGTACATGAAGTGCAAGAGTTCAAGTAAGCATGAATCCATTGAAAAACCATTGAATTTTCACAAAACCACCGCAGGATGAAAGGCTTGAATTTCAGAAAGGTCCCAACACGTTCAGTGGGTTTCTCATGGTGGGCACTGAGTTATGAATCCATGGGAATGAGGGGGTACCCTGTACCCTATGGATCCTTCAGCAAGCTGCCTCTGCAACTAACTACCTCCCTTTATTTGATTTAGAAAAACTTAGGAACTCAAACCTGAAGAAATAATTAGCCTCTTTGTTCTTACTTATGTACCATGAGCATATTTCTGGCTCTCCTAGATTGTTCTAGAATATTCTAGAATGTTCTTCCTCCTCCCTCATCTCTTTCAAGGCTTTGCTCAGATATCATCATCCCAATAAATCCTGTCCCAAACATCCTATTAAAATTCCACCAACCGCCCATTCTGGCCCATTTGGCCCCCTTTGTCCACAAACACTCCTTTAAAAAAAATAGCCTGTGTCAGGAAAAGGAATGTTGTGGAACTGCCCTGCTTCAAGGTTGTATATGCTGACATTTTTGGA
>NDGN011464588.1:0-15225 GCA_002564285.1 Tympanoctomys barrerae
CTCCTCTTCCTCCTCCTCCTCCTCTTCTCCTTTTCCTTCTCCTTCTGTTTATGTATTTGGTACAGGGTCTCACTATGCAGCTCAGACTCGTAGTGATCCTCCTGTTTTCTGCTTCCTCACCACTGGGATTACAGGCATGCACCACCACGCCCAGAATCTGTCACCAGCTTGGCACACCCTGCGGGCGGGGCCAGCATGGCATGAGGGACTGGAGATCAAACTCTATTCCCTGCACTTGCCAAAGCAGGCACTTAGTCTGCTGAGCTATCTCGCTGGGCCAGATCTTTGTGTTTCGACAATGTGTGGGAATATAAAATTTGGCATTCAGAGTAAAAGTGCACTAAGAAAAAAGTGAAATGGGAGAATCGGATCGGAAGTAGAATATTTAGACTGAGTTTTGAGCAACTCATGACACTGAGGCAACTTGAACGGGATTCATAAGAAGCAAGGATGAGAGAGGTTGGCAATAAAAAGCGGGTTTCAGGTGGCAGAAATGCCCACAGGGAAGTCGTGGCATGGCAGTGGCGGGAAATGCTGTGTGCATTGGATCCTAGCTAGAGGAGGTACAGAGTGGGTGGGAAACGTGGCCGTTCGAAGTGTCTACCATACTTCTAGTGGATGCTTCAACACTTAGAAAAATAGGGTAGAAATAAAAGGATCATTTTTAAGAAAATAACATTTCCATCATCAGTACTTCTAGACATGCCAGGGTCATAATCTAAAATCTTCCATAGCCCGCTCCCTTATTATTAAGTGCTCCACTACTTTTTCTATTACAGTGCCCATATTTTCACCAGAACTATCCTCTGGCAAGGAGTAGGTGCTGAGGCAGAAATCTGCTGTGCAGCAAATGATGAACAAAGGTTCCAGTGAATTGAAACACTGTCTTAACCTACACACTTAGTCAGAGCTAGGACATGTGCTAAAAATAACTTTCTGATTAGATTATGTGAAACCAAAAAAATACATTTTTTTAATTTGATGAAAATAAATAATCAAATGAACACTTAAAAAATATGTGTTTGGGGAAATAATTATGTGTTTGGTACAGGGTTTCACTAGGGAGCTCAGACTTATAGTGGCGAGCTCAGACTTGTAGTTCCTGTTTCAGCTCAGTGCTGGGATTACAGGCAGGCATCACCATGCCACAGCATGAGGTACTGGGGATTGAACCTAGGTCCTTGTGCTTGCCAAGGCAGAAGCTTAGACTACTGAGCTAACTATGTGGCCCACGTGAACCCCTTTTTCTTGCCTACAGCTATGGGAGATTCAATCTTGCAAAGCACTGAAAGGAAAAAAAGATGGCAGAGGAAGAAAGAGCAAAACTTCATTTCGTATCCTGGCTCAGAAAGCCTTGAGAGTTGAGGGATGCCATTGAAAGGGACTTTAGAAAATGCCACTCACTGCTTCCCACCTGTGGTGCTGGTGTGACTTCTCCCTCTTAATTTAGTGTTTCTTCTGTGACAAGGCAGTTGCCCTAGGGAATCACTGACCTGGCCAGGTACCCAAATCCTAAAGGGTCTCTGAGATCTTTCTGATCTTGCAAACACATCTTGAGAACTATTCCTCTTGCTGTGTTCTATTTTTTGTCCCTATTATTAAGAAATTTCACCAATATGGTGGGAGAGACATCAATAACAGTGACAATATATGTTTATTCAATAGTAGTGATCAAAGAAATAGAACAGCCATCAGTTTGTTCTCTCTCTCTCTCTCTCTCTCTCTCTCTCTCTCTCTTTTATTTTGGTGGTGCCAGGGATTGAACTCAGGAGCCTGTTCCTGCCAAGCAAGAGCTTATTCCACTGAGCTATCTCCCCGGGCCCAGCAGTCAGTTTTGAAAAGAGGCTGGATGTTCACCAAAGGAGGGTTAAGGGAAGAACTAGAGAAGGGACCTTGATGAGTGTGTAACTCATAAGTGGTATAAAGGTAGGAGAGACCTTTCTGCAGGAAGAGGGAACTCACGAATAAATGGGCTAGTTTTTAAGGAAGAGGGAAGATGACCACTGAAGACACACTTTGTCTATCAAGAGTTTGTCCTGGACCAACACTTACCTGTAAGGGGCATCACAACACAGGCATCTGGGTGGCCCTCTCTTCTGGGGGAGATGATGTTGCTGTGTCCTTCTTCCAACCTCTGCTGAACCTGATGAGTTGTATTGACCAGAAGGTCACTTTCTAGTGTCTCTTTTGTATGTACATCTAGAAATCCACCCCAGCAGAATGTCATCAAAGTAGGCCTAGGTGTGTGCTTCATAAGAGAGAAGTGAGGGGCAGCTGAGGAGCCCTAGAAGGATTCTGTCCAGAACCTGCATCTAGTAACTGGATGGTTTCCTAGAGGTTCTGAACATTGTAACTCCTTGCTCACAAAGGAAGTGAAAACTCAATCCCTGTTTGCTGAATTTATAAACCCACAACAAGCGAATCACATTTCTGTGTGGTTGCATTTGAGAAGAGCAGTGTACTGTGGATCTCCTCACTGTGCTGCTACCTTTGTTCTTATTAAAAGGTACTCTTGGCCATTTCCTCCAAAACATCACTAGCTTCCGCCAGGGGTCTTGGGTTCTTCGGGCCCCTCATTAGGTGGGGTACAGAAAGTCAGGAAAGAAAGCAACCTTGCTCCTGAGGCCACAGCACTGCTATTAATAAATGGAGATGAGTTGGCCCCTTAAGAAAAGGCAAGTGCCCAGAAATATTTCCAAGGAGAACAATTTAAGACGTTACTTTAAATTACACAGCTAGTGTCAGGTGAAGATTGTCATCCAAAAGTCACTTTCTCAAGAAACATACAGAATGGATTTGAAGGCTATGGTAAAATGGCTTAGATTTAGTAAATAGAGTAAATTCTTTCACTTAGGATGGATTAGAACATCAATACTAAGAGAAATGATGAAGAATTATACTATCATAAGCATATGTGTATCGATGTAGCATTAGTACTGTATTTATGAGATATTTCAATTTTTAGGAATAATAGGAAGATGAGGTGGGTATTATTATTTTCTGGATTTGACAGTAGAGGAAAATGGAGCTAAACTACATTAGGTAATCTACCTGAAATAATGTAGCCAACAAAGGGTTGAAGCTGCTTTGGGGTTTTGGAACCAAATGTGACATCGCTCTGCTGTTCCTGGAGCCCTCTTACCATGCAGAGGTCCTGAATAATTAAAAGCTAACATTTAAATGTTACCAATAAAAGAAATTCACCTAAAGTTAACTTATTTCATGATTCATAATGTTTTAGGATTTTGTAGTGTATGAAGCAATTATCCTCAATAGATCTCTTCAAGTTTCCTGCAAAAATGCAAGCATAATGGATAATAGAAAATTCTGTATTTAAAAAAAAAAGTGGTGACTAATGACTGCTGAAATTTAATAGCCTATATTCTTCACTAATTAATGATCTGAAAACTAGGAACTAATTGTACATCAATAGTCATCCAATAAGCCCGTATGAAAAGCACTTTTCTACAGAAGAATGTGTTTTATAGGCTACAAACTCATTTCACCAACACTGTCTAACCCTAGTGCACTGCATCCAAATGACACTGCTTTCCCTTTGACCCATTCCATACCCCTGCTCATCTTAATTCAAGAGAATAATGCATTTGACCAGCAGAGAGCAGCAATGATATACTAAATATGAGCCAGGCTGCCAAGCCTGACCTCTTTTCAGATGTCTGACTTGAGGCATTGTGTCACGAGTGATCCTCACCTTTGAGTGGTTCATGGCTTAAAGATCACTGAGGTGCCCTGAACTCAGTGAGTGAGTTGGATTGAGTGTGCCATGTTTCAGATCAACTCGTGCCATGGTTAGAGCTGGCCCCAGCCTTCAGCTCTGGCTCCTAGGTGGGCACACAAGGCTTGGGCTTCTGAATCAAGAAGGGTTGGTTTTCTATGAAGGTTTCTGCCCTCATGGAGCAGCTATCATCAAGGCCTAAAGCCTTGGTGCTTTTTCGATTTTGTATGGAGTTCCTTGTGCACTCAGTACATCCTTCTTGTGTAAAAGGCTGTTAAGTACCTCTGAGGACAGTAGAAGGATAACATTGATAAAGAAATACAAAGATGGCATGAGTATGCATCAGGGGCAGATTTATTCAAAAAACAGGAGAATGGGAGAAGAAATGAGAGCCTTATGAGAAGGAAGGAGGAAGAATCTGTGAGTGGAACCTAGAAGAAGAGAAAATTTCCTGTGTAGGACAGTTGGGTGCTAAATCTTTCAGTGATGGCAAAAGTTCACTTAGAAAGTTATTGATTTGGATAAGAGATGGTTGGAGGATGCCTCAGAGCAACTATAGCATCATTTTGTGGATTCAAGTTAGATTATACCAGACTGGAAGACAGATGTTAAGACAGAATTACACAGATAGAAGTCGAGGTCAAAGGCAGTCTGATGCATGAGGAAAGTAAAAAACCTATGCATGATGAAATGTAGAGACTTTGAGTTGGACAAGGAAATTAATGGCCTCAATCTACTCAATAAATCAAAGGACCTTGGCTTGCTGATGGGTATCAGTGTGTATGTGTTCGTGTGTGTGTGTGTGTGTGTGTGTGTGTGTGTGTACATGCACACATGTGTGCATTCCTTTGAGGATAGGTGTTCCCACCTAGTCATTATATCCTCCCTCTCTTTAACTCTCTGTCCTGATCTGTAACAACAGGGGTACATTTCTGGTTGTGGTTCTTATATAAGGGTACAACATATAATGCATGCTCTCTTAGGCTTCAATTCATTCCTCAAAAGTATCTTTGCTGTTGTAATCTACATCACTCACATGCTCATAGAACTCATGTTGCTGCAGAATAGAAAATAGACAATGAAGTACGACTTCTTAAAGTGAAAACAAAAAACTCCATGAGTTTAACTGAGATAATTGACTAAGAAGTTGTCATAGGGTCAAAGAAATTATAGTAATAGTCTGATTGTTACCTGAACCTGCCCATGTTCACAAAATAGTGAATGGTAGCATTTTCCCAGTGTACAGCATTGATTGGGGCAATATGGAATGGAGAGTTCTGATCAATTCAGAATATGATGGCTTAATAGCCTAACCTGAGTAGAAAGAAAGACAGGATGAGGCAGGTTACTAAGATGGGCCTAAAAGGAAAGCTTGGAACAGCTGAAATTTCCTATAATGCCCCATAGGACTCTATAGGAAAAGAGGATGAGAAAGACGAGAGAGGTGAGACACAGCCCTGATATTCCAATAGTCAATCCAATTGAGTTTTTATCTTCCTTGAGACTTTAGCTTTTGCACAGAAAATCAACTCATATTGTCAAATGAATCAATAATTATTTTAAAGCCAGATATTTACAAGAATTAAGTTTGCATATGCCAGAAAATACACCTCTTTTGATTCTAAAAAAGAAACAGACATTTAACACAGGAATATCTCCAGTGCATGTTCCTTCTGCCCCCTTCTAGCATCACCAGAGGAGGCAAATCCTACCATCTGTAATAATTACCAGTGAGGCAATTAATCTATTCCCTTCCTTGAAAAGGATTATTTTTGACATTAAAAAAAAAATCCCTTTTATTCCAAAATCCTGTCTCCCTGTAAAAGCTGCACTACCCCCCGCCCATACAGAATCTTCCTGTCCAACCGAGTCTCACATCTTCAGAGATGAGACAGGTAAAGTGATAACACTGGGAAGGTCCTTGGGAGCAGGGACCATGTAATTGATCTTCCAAACCAAGACAGCTCAAGGGAGAAAGGAGGCACTTTTAATAATGAGTCGGATCAGAGATAAAAGCTGAGGATGTCATCTTACACAACACACAGTCCTACAGAATTCGTTTTCTAGTTCTTGGACACAGTGCTCCAAATCCCAAACTTAAAGACAGAAAACTTTGGCTCACAATTACACAGGGTTTAGTCCGGGACTGGCTGGTGCCAAGGAGGCACGTCCTGAGAAACGCCTGATGGAGCGAAGCTGCTTGGCGTGTGGCAGCTGGGGAGCAGAGCGAGGGAGCAGCACCCGAGAGGACAGGAGGAACCCGTTGTGTTATCCAGGCCCACGCTGCATGATGCGCTCAGAAAGTGCACCTCACTGAGCAGCCCTCGGGCAGACCAATCTGCTACAATCAAGTTTCACCGTGGCCCCCTGTCTCAGTTACTTTTCACTCATTGCTGGGACAAATACCTGCCACTCAAGATGAAGGAAGGAAAGGTTTATTTAGTTCACAGTTGGTGCAGGTTCCAGTCCATATTCTGCTGGCTCGAAGGAAGACGACAGCAGTTCACAGCGGAGAACAGAGGAGAGCAGAGAGGGGCAGCAGCTGCGGCATCTATCAAGCCTCTTTCCCTTCCTTCTATGCCAACTGCAAAGACTGGAGCTCCACCGCGAAGATCGGAGCTCCACCAAAATGGCACTGCCGCAAAGAGGTGCGGCGAAGATCTGAACTCCTCCAAGGAAGCGGGCACGCAGCAGCCTGCCTCAGCCCCGTCTGGATCGTTTCTGCACTGAGTCACTCTAGGGAGGGCCTCCCTGCCGCCCCGCGGCAGCCCCACAGCTCAGGGCGGGGCATTGCCAAGGAGGTACAGCCAAGCTTCCGGAGGCGCAAGCTGACACAGTGTCACAACTGCCACACTCCCACAAGGGACAAGACCCCAGAAAGATAAATGGTTTGCCGTAACCCAGCGTAGTCAATGCCGCATATTCCCCAACTGCCTTATGCATGCTGCTATTGATGCGCTTTGATGGTTGTCTTGATTCAGAGTTTTTGCTTGAGCAAACAATCTATTATGTTCCTTTTGGTGAACACATATAATCATGCATAATATATTATACATATTCATATACATATATTTATATTTAAATATATATTCTGAATTACAACACAATATTTATACTATATGATTATATAATAACATGTAGCCTTATTATATAATAATTATATAATATATCATATTATATAGTATATATTTTATATTGTGTATTATACATTATAATGCATGATAAATATATTGCACATTACATTATCGAATTTTATATTATATAAATATATTTAAAAATACTTATTTTCAATATCTAGGTATGGTAGGGCCAACATTTTTTGTTTGGGCAAAGCTTTTGCATACATTCATCTCTACATACTATTGAATTCAAAGATAATTCCAGTGAATATGACATCAGAGTTTTAGGGAAATTGTCTAGAATGAGGATCAGTACTTAGATATCAATATTCTCAATAATATTTTATCCACTTTATTATTGTAGCTCCTGCATGAATTATCCTAGGTACTGAGAATACAAACAAGCACTATTTTATCTATTTTGAAAGAATGTGTTCTTTTAATAAATAATGTTTTAAGGAATTCATTCCGAGGGGGAAGATGTAGCCCAGAGAATGTTTTCAATGCAAAGGAAGATAACAACACTACTTAGTGGCGGTACTCCTTGGAGGGAGAACCCTCAAATTGCATTTTCCATAATGTATGTGAATTATACAGATAGTAAAGGATAGGAAAGAAAGAACCTTCATTTGTACAGTGTTTCAGAGGCAAGAAGTTTTAGACATTTGAAGTCTAGGCTCTATGTCAAACCAATTAAGAATTTCCACAAGTGGGGCCACTGGGGGAAAAAATCATAGTGGTACTTAAGGAATTGACTTAGTACAACATGAAGTATTTGAAGGGAGTGGTGTTTAAGGTGTCTTCAAGTCAGGGATGTATCAATCGTCATTTACATTCACGTTGGCTTTCATTACCATATCTACTTCTCCACTGATTACGTTATTTTAGCTTTCCACATTTATTCCAAAAACATCAACTTATACTAAACAGCCATATTTTAAATAGCAAAGTTAGAGAAGCTATTCTCAAATATTTTGCATTTATAATGACCCAGTTAGTGTCTAGGCTGTGAGGTGAAAAAAACTCTGCAAAGTTGAGAGCTTTTCAATATTCACTGTCACCTCTCACTCGACAGCAGCAAAGCTCTCACTTCAGACAGAAGGAATGTAGGTTCTGCCTCCTGCGGTGGGAGCCAGGGAAGCCATTGTGTGAACACACCAAGGTCACACCTGCCTGAGGCCCTTGGCCAAAAAGAGGTGGATGAAGCTCGGCTGCTGGAACCAGGAAGACCTGACTTCTTGCTTCCTAAGATCCAAGTTTGAGCCTTTCTCTGCAAGATGATGCTTCCAAAACAGTTTCCTCCTCACTGAAATGCTGTGGAGTGTTTTTCTGTTCTAAGCATCGTTTGCTTTAGCAGTGCATAAGCTTATTTAATCTGTCACACATTCCCTCTCAGTTCTAGCTTTAATTGACCCCCTTTTTTTATTTATGTGTTTGGTACAGTTCAGGGTCTCACTGTGCAGCTCAGACTCATAGTGATCCTCCTGTTTTCTGCCTCCCTGGTGCTGAGATTAGAGGTGTGCACCACCATGCCCAGACTCCTTCCCTAGCTGAGCATTCCCCAAGGGCAAGGTTGGCGCAGCATGTGGCACCTGGAATCAAATCCTGGTCCCTGTGTTTGCCAAAGCAGGTGCTTAGTCCACTGAGTTATCTTGCTGGCACTTTTTGTCCCATTTTACATATCTGGAAAAGGAGGCTGAGAATAACCAGTGCCTAAATCCAAACTCTGATCTTCAGCTTATACAAAGTATCAACATAAAGCATAGCAAGAAGTAGCATATTCTGTTTATCTGGGGAAACCATAAGAGATGTAAGAAACACACAAGCACTAGCACTCCTTTCTGACCTTAATGTAAACAAAACTTAGGCTATATTAACTTGTAAAGGCCTCAAGTGAGAATCTTTACTCACATAAAAACACAAGTAATTATATCTGCTGGTTCTACATGAGGTATTTGTTGGGCACCTGCTATGTGTGAGACGGGGTCTGCGCTTGCTTCGTTTTCTGTGCACTTCTCTGATGAATGGCTCTTTCTCCTGGACTTACCATCTCCTTTGCTATGAAGGTTGTTTGCTCTTTCCTGTGTACGTATGTTGTTCTAGCTTCTCCTACTCCTCTTTGTAGTATAGATATTGGAGGAAGTCAGTGTGATGTATTCCTGTTCCCCTGTGTATTAAATCAAGTGATTGAAGGTCAGTGGTAAACAGAAAGAGAATAGCAATCTTTTTTAATAAATGTGCATGATTATGCAAAGCAAGCATGACAAGAACAAAGGAACAGAGATGACTCTTTTCAGTGTATCTCTTCAGTATATCATTTGGGATCGATAAGGAATTTCTTGAGCTCAAAGCCTGAAGTAATTTTCATATACCTTATTAACTTTGAACAAAATAGTATATTTAACAAAAAGTGATTGACTAAAAGAAAGGCATAAAAATGGAAGAAGTGATGGAATGGAAATGGAATTAAACCAAAAAGAGAAAGCCTCTGATGTATGAAGTGAAGACCCCGATCTACTCCTCATGCTCCTTCCACATTGACTCATTAGAGAATCCCACTTGGTCCAAACCATCACAGTTTTAGGGCCTACCATGTTCACGTGGCTGGTCTCAGTTGTGGGAATCCTATGGAGATCAGGAGGGGCAGTGGCAGGACACCACATGTACCTATTTTACTGGGCTGCCAGCTGGTGGATGAGGTGGTGGGGGAGGCAGGAAAGTTCGGAGGGCCATGTAGACTGGCAGCATACAGGATAAACAAGTCAATAAATTAATAAATATGTTATTTTAGGTAGGAATAAAGTATATGAAAACTAAACACATTCATGTGTGAAGAATCAAATATAACTCTTGTGTTTATGTTTAGTTTGCCACAAACCAGACCCTGAACCAAGAAAGTGGAGTCAAATGACTTCCATAGGAGTGGATCCCAGTAAGTGAAGTTAGCAATTAGAAACAAGACAGCGAAAAAAGGAAAGCTGGCTGGGGTCAGAGGACACACTCCACCTAGCACTTGTTTACAGAAGCAAATGCTCTATAAGGAGAGGGTGCCTGGGCTCTCCCAGCAGTCTGGGTCACAGGCACTGTCTGCACATATCAGGTTGAGGAAAGCCCCCAGGAGGATCAGAGCCTGTGAAAGCCTACAGGAAGAATATCCTGTAGGTGTGGAGAAAATGTGAGGGCCCAGCGGTGTCAACGAGGCCGGCCTTTTGTAGGGACAGATATCCTACTTGAGCTGACAGATGAACTACATTTGTGCCTTTTGAGTTAGACTTCAGATTTGAGGAGGAATACTTATGTTTAGATACCAGTCTTTTTCTACCTTCTTGATTTGCTTTTGGAAGCAAGAAATCTACCTTACTTTTATCATTCATTTTGTTTTATTTTACTTAAAGATATCATTTATCGAGAACTACTTCTTTCCCCTGGACCTTGTTTCTTCCCCTGGTTTCTGTGCAAAAGGGAAAGGTAGACTGGGTTGTCTCCGTATGCTCCCTCCCTGAATCAGAAACACTCTGAGGGCAAGAACTTCTTTCTCCTAGCTTCTCTGTTGTTTGGTGCTCAATCAGTTTGCACTGACTGAATGTTGGGTTCTGTGCTTCCCGAGAGCGGTGGGCTGTGCCGTCACGCGTACATCGGCGCCCCTCTGAGTTCCGTGTGCTGGGGCTTTGCTCGCTTAAAACACATTTGCGCTTCTCAGCCATGTCCTGAGGTGCTCGTGGGAATCTCTGTACAGCGGTCCTCACTGCAGAGAATCAGCAGCTTCACTATGTGAGATAGTGTATGTGCGTTTAGCTGGCACAACTCGGAGTACTTAACTGATCTATTATCTCCCCATCCTTTGGCCCTCTTAGGTCTGATTAGAGGTGTCTTTGTGGTCACAGTGATCTCAGGGACATGTTCTGACTGCACTTCTGAGTTCCTCAATCTTAATTTGTGTTTATATAACATATTAAACTGCATTTGTTTTGACCATTATCGTCTTTGGTTGTATTTACACTTATTCAAAGGTCATGGAGAACAGAAGCTACATAGACTGGAAAGGTTACAGGCTTAGCTCCTTAAGATCATTGCAAAGTGTCTATACACTTAGAAGTCCCAGTGGTGAAGGAGAAGCTGGTATTCATCTAAGACTTTGCATCTGTGCTCGAAAGACTGAAAAGGAATTGTCCACATTGTACCTTCAGTGAGACAGTGACCCCTGGCTTCACTCTAGTCAGTTCTTTTTCCTTAAACCAAGAAAAAGTAAAATGTAACATTGAAAAAGTACTAGAATCATTGTGCTCCTGTAGGGTCTCTCTCTTGGAGTAGCTATGCTGAGAAATTCAGCGGTGATGAAACCCTTTCCTGTCCACATAATAAGAGAAGAGAGTGGAACTGAGCAGCTGGGTATCTGGGAGTGGAGTATTTTGTGACTCTGTTGCAGAGATGTTCAGACCTGTTCTGTTACTCTAGCTCATGTCACCCTCTGCACTATGCTCCTGTCATTCTTGCAGCTTAGTCTGAAGGCCAGTGGCTAGAGAGCCCAGGTCACCTGGCAACGTACTAGAAATGCAAATGCCTTGACCCCAAGTCAGAGCTGATTGGAAACTCTGGAGATGGGCCAAAACCAAAAACATACTTTAATAAGATTTGAATGCACATTCTAGTATAAGAATTGCTGTTTATTCCCCTAGTCTGTCTATAGCAGACTGAGGTGAGGGTGGGGCTTTCCTGGAGCAAAGGGTGGGCGAGGCCACCTTTTTACCCTCTGAACCCCAAACTCCAAGTGGGACAGCCTTCCCTGGGGCCTTCCGCTTTCCCTGAATACTTCTCAGTTTCAGTTTTGAGTTGCCAATCCCCAAATCTTGCTGTTTTCCTTTTGCCAGTAATCAAAGTTGTCAGGGTGCAGCTAAAGAAGGCTGAGATCTTGTAGATGAGATCATACTCCTGAGAGAGAGGGGAGATGAGTAAATAACAACTGTGACACTTACCCGTCCCTTCTGGGGTCTGCCCTTCGTGGTCAAAACTAAACCAGCCTCACAGTCAAGGAGGCAGCACAAAACCTTCAGCCCTTTGTCCTGCCTCTGATTAGAGCAAGACCCAGAAAGAAGGAGATAACAGGAAAGTGATATAGGAGGAAAGTCCATTCAATGAAAATGGCAAAGCACCAAATGAGAGAGAGTAGACAGCATAGAATGTCAAAGCTGGGAGAGATGGGGCAACAGACCATTCAGACTACTCCTTCACAGTCAGGTGACGAAGCGGAGGCTGAGAAGGAGGAAAGTACTCTGCAGTCCACAGACAAGGAACTGCGTCCTCCTAGCCTGTGCTTCTCCCGCTATGTCATTGGTGCTCAATGCTCAGTTCAGGGACCGCCAGGGAGTCCCAAGACCCACTCATGGGGGTGCATAAAGTCAAAAGTTTTTTTTTCTCAATAAAACTAAGACCTTATTTGGCTTTTTGTTTTTCACGCCAGCATTCAGTGGGGCTTTCCCAAGAGTACATGATAGTGGCTTCCTAAATTGAATAAATTCGTGGACTCGTAGACCTGAGCACATAGCTTTTTTTGTATTTTAGGGAAGGGTCTACAAGGTATTCAGGATCTTACTACTAGATCTGACTCATAGGGGTCCACCTGTTTACAGCCTCCCAAGAGCTGGGATTACAGGTGGCTCCACTATGCCCAGTCTCAATTGCCATTTCAGCATGCCCCCGGGGTGGGGCCTGCACAGCAGGCCCAGGGATCGAACCCCTAGCCCCTGCGCTTGCTTGTAGGCACTTTAATGTGCTGAGCTATTTGGCTGGCCCACATAGCTATTTTGTTCAAAGAGATTTACAGAAATTTAAATCTATGTCATTCTTCTGGTTATCTTGGGGTTTTATAAAACATAGTTATTTTTCAGAAAATATGTTCTCGTCTCATCTTGCACTGGCTATAAAGAGTTCCACTGAGCAGCCTAAACAACAGAACTTCTTATCTCACCATGCAAGACTCTTGAAGTATGTGATCACAGAGTCTACATGATCAGGTTGAGGTGGACTCCTCCTGGGCTTCCTTATCACTATGTGCTGACGTGAGTTTCCTTGATTCATGGGCATGGAGAAAGAATTCTAGTTGGCTATCTAGAAGGGCACTGATTTCATCCTGAGAGGTCCACCCTCATGACAACCTCTGAAACTAATGACTTCTCTAAAGGTCCCACCTCAAAATACTGGTAGCAAGTCTTGAGACTAAGAATTTTGGAGAGGCACATTTGCTCCGTAATATTCAATGTTGATGTGTAATGGTTTCACCATTATTTCAAAATGTTAATTAATATTTGAAATTTTTAACTTTAATCTTTAATATAGTTCATTCTGATAGATTTAACTACATAAACAGACATTCTTGTGGCCTTCAACAAATTTTAGGAGGTCCTGAGATGAAAATGCCTGAGAATTCATACATTCTGTTAACAATTTTAAGAAGAACTGGTTGAATCTCAACTAGGAAAAAATAATTTTGAAATTTCAAATTCTGTGCAGTCAGGCATGTTTGTTTTGTTTTATTGGAATGTTTCCCGGGTTCCTAAAATAATGAATATGCACGTGATAAAATATCAAGCAAAAGGCTTTTCAGTGTGATCAACAAGTACAATGAATACAGATGCTTAAATTTCAAACTGTTGCACGGAAAGAAAGATTGCCAGTAATCCCCTCAAAATACTCTTCTTTGCAAACACACTTATTCCGTT
Organism: Tympanoctomys barrerae; assembly: GCA_002564285.1. Taxonomy (NCBI): domain Eukaryota; kingdom Metazoa; phylum Chordata; class Mammalia; order Rodentia; family Octodontidae; genus Tympanoctomys; species Tympanoctomys barrerae. Next base: position 13,572 of record NDGN011464588.1, read on the forward strand.
GGTCTTTCCACTTTCGAAAGTGGTTCTGGGAGTCCTGCTTCATGTCTTTTCGTTGTGCTGCTGTGGTTGATTTGATGCTGTATAGCAAGTCAAAACTTGTCCCTTTCAGTGTCACTGCTACTTGGGGAAAATCTGCACATTCACAGAACAGCGGAGGACACTCTCCAGGGCTTCCGCGAGCCTGCCTTTCCAGTGGGTGGCCCCTGGCAACAGCACTTAGTATATTTTTATCATAGCTTGTAAAGACACTGAGTGAATAGAACTTACAGAAATGGCTAAGAAAGTGGCAATGGTGATGAGATAAGTGTGCCTGTAACTGTATGACAATGTGTCTTTAGCTGGAGTAATTTTTAAATTTTTAACGTCACTTCAGTTTTTGACTGCATCTTTCTGTTTTCCAAAAGTCAACAGTAATTCTTCAACATAATTTAAAGATTTTTTTAAAAAATTCAGAAATGAAACTCACAGAAACTGTTCCACTTTAGGTCCTTAAGGATACATCTTTAGCAGGGACTGGAAAAGAGCTTCAGCTGTCAGCAAATGTCCCGGCATCAACACAAAGCTGGAGGTGCCGGCTGATGCCCCGCCCCCTCCCTAAGCCTGCTCAGCAATCCTTTTCGTCCTCTGCACCCTTGATGCGCTCTTTGTTTAAGCACCAGGCTTATGGCAGATGCAGAGTTGTCTCCTGGTGACTGGAATAGTGGAGTGCTTGGGTCTAATGCATTGCTAAATTAGGAACTCAAGAGCTATGGTGCATTTCCAGCCTGCTAAGAATGATCCTATAACACTAAGATGCAGAAACATTATTTTCAAAAATTATATGTACTGACCTATTACTCTTAGGATGTTTTGTCTGTCGTGTTGAGAAAAATTGCTACCAGATAGATTTCAGTATGTTTGTCTTTTTTTTTTTTTCTTTTCGGAACTGGTGATTGAACTCAGGCCCTTGTGCTTGCCAGCCAAGTACTTATTCCACTGAGCTATCTCCCCAGCCCCAGATTTCAGTATGTTTAACCAGACATTTCAGCCTTCTGTAATTTGTAGGGACTGATGACTCTCTACACAAATTAAACACTTTTTTTTCTGATGAAGGTATTCCTCCCTCATTATCAGAACTTCTTGGTGACTTTTTTAAAAAAATACTTTCACATATATGATCCCCTTGATCAATTATGTGAAGTGCAAAATGTGGTCATCACCTCCACTGTGACGCTGCAGACCCTGAGGTCTGACAGGGTTGGACTGAATGATTGATTGAGTGACTTTGAAAAGACAGAAAGTTGGAGTACATTCTAGGCTTTTGGAATCCTTGTGGAGAACACTTATTTTTCTGGTAATATTCTGCTTTTTCTGACCATATATTTCTATCTGCATAATTAACCTAGAAAAAGAGAAAGGTTACATGTCAGGCAGTTAGCTTGCTGAGTTACATGTATTGTCTCTTTGGCTTTCTCCCATACATGGTTACATTTTATCAATGAGGAATAGGTGGTTCAGGAAGGTTAAGGAACCTGCAAAAGGTCACACAGCTGGAATTAGATGTCTCATTTGAATAAAACACTCTCTCTGCTGTTCCCATTGCATAATGCAGCCTTCCAGTTCAGATGACATCTGCTCAAAACTGTTACTTTTTTCAATATATGATTCTTTAAAA